>LR991087.1:36945000-37074410 GCA_905163515.2 Lymantria monacha | reverse complement strand
AAAGTCTTACCTAGACAAGTACTGCACTCACCTAGTTAGACAAGTACTGCACTCACCTAGTGTCCCTCGCCGCATCACTCTCCGACCGGCGATAGCAACTGGGTGTTATACTTATAACTAACCATCTTGCGTCGCAGTCGGGTGGGTGCTCCGTCGGGGTCCGCTGCACTGCAGTAACCTGTAAATCAAAATTATATCAGTAAGACACACATACACCATTATACACTTTACATTTTTACAAGCTATATACAACTTATACAAACCTTTTTAGATTTTAATCAATTGAACGCGAGTCCCTAAAGGAGAGAATATGTACCGCTCTCCACCAAACACTAAAGTCCCCCTCAATCAAACGACCTCACTACCTCAGCCGCGAGCAACAAGTTTGACTACCACCATTTCTCCCGCACTCAACCAAACCCAAACAGTAAGGAGGAGTTCTTCGGGTGTCCGGGAGGGATGGCTGATAAAATATAATGAAGCAAAAAAGATCGTTAAAGACTCGAAAGACCTCATGAACACAAATAAGAACTTAAGGATAGATATCAAAAGCGGCATTACGGAAAGTCTAACGAAACTACTAGACATCGTAAAGAATTGTGAGGCTGACTATAAAGTCACAAAAATACAACTCAAGGACGCGAGAGCTGGTAACTCAAGCGACACAATAAATCCCAGCGTCACCACCAGCGCCAATGTGCCAGACATGGAGCCCTTTAAAGCCGTGATAGCCGAACACACAAACAAGCTGCAAAACACCATCAAGGAAGTTGCTCTCTTAGGAGACATGCTTAAAAATCACCAGCAGTATATGGAAACATATAAAATTACCATCAACGAGAAGGCAACCACGGCAATAGGTACCGAACTGCTGCAAGAAGTCCGAGATCTCAAGAACACCACACAGGAGCTGGGTAGACGGGTAAGCGAGAACAGAGAAACAGCGCCATCATACGCGGAAATTCTCGCGAACCCGAAACCCCCGGCAAACGCTCCCAAGGACTATGCGGTCCTCATAACCTCGGACGAGATTGTGAGCAGTACGGACCTCAAAGAAGGGGTCAAAAGCACATTAAATGCCAGAAAACTGGGCTTAAAAATCGAGCGCTCAAGGATTGTGAGGGGGCCTAAAATCTTAATCAGCTGTGCCAGAAAAGAGGACATTGAGACCGTGGCAAAACACCTCAAGGTCAATAAGAAATTAAAAGTGGAAGAGGCCAAACACCGAAACCCCCTAGTGATTATTAAAAACCTAGCAAGAACATGCACCGTACAGGACATCAAGGAAGCATTAACCAAACAAAATGGAGATCTATTGGAGGGCTTGTCAGCCGAGGAGACCGCAGTCGAGGAGAGGTACCGAAGGAGAACGAGGAATCCTGAGGATTGCCACGTCGTCCTTCAAGTGGTGCCTAAACTCTGGCAGAGGCTCACCTCGGCTGGCAGGCTCTACGTGGACCTCCAAAGGGTGAGGGTCGAGGACCAGACTCCCCTGGTTCAATGCATGAAATGCCTTGGATACGGGCATGGGCGCAAGACTTGCATCACAGAGGGGGACGATCTGTGCATCAAATGCTGCAAGCCAGGGCACACAAAAGACCAGTGTGAGACGACTATTCCACACTGTGTCAATTGTGAGAAGGCTGGAATGGCAGCGGGGCACTCGGTGTTTGACCCCCAGTGTCTGGTTAGGCAAAGAGCCGACAAGCTGGCTAGAGAAGCACTGGCTTACAGTTGATACCATCTAACAAATCAACACCACACTACACTTCAGACACACTAATTCAAACACAAACCAATTTACACATTAACACAATTATAATTATATCTAAGTATATATACACATGACATGCACATGAGCGTGGTGAGCACGCAACCAAGCGCATGCACATTAAATTATACATACACATTAAACTAAAACGTACTACAACAAATACAAAACTACAAACAACACAGAAAACACAAACATTACGCAATCCACATATAACAAGATACAACTTATATACCCAAAATATTTAAATATTAATACAATCATATATTCGTAATCATTGCAAACACCTAATAGAGTACTGTGTGATCATTGGTGAGATCGCAAGATTCTATTGAGCCACGGAATATGTTTGGCAATAAATTAGGATACAATAAAATATAGCATAATAATAATTAAAACCATATGACAATAAATAATAAATACACTAAACATGTACAATATAAAGTAAATAGAGCTATCATAGTATAGCATATTTACAGTAGCCACACAATAAATGACAACATAGAAATAAACCATGCACACACACGCACACACTATATACACAAACACATGAACACATAGTAATGTAACCAGTAGCCCAAAGAAAAAACCAACACACCAGTAATAGCAAAAGGCACGGAATGCCACGGAATGAATAATAAGTAAATTAAAAACAATAAAATGTAATAACTATAACTGCAAAGCATCAAATATAAAAATAATTAAATATAGATGAATAAATAAACAGACCAAATTACATTCAAACTTGAAATCCAAACATAGGCATAAAAAATTTATTAAAATTGGCACTCATAACGCTATGAAATCTCTGATTACGTTAGAGGACCCGCAGTTCAGACCTCAAGTGTCCGGACAACTTAAAAAAAAAAAAAAAAAAAAAAAAAACCTAACCTAACCTAACCTAACCTAACCTAACCTAACCTAACCTAACCTAACCTAACCTAACCTAACCTAACCTAACCTAACCTAACCTAACCTAACCTAACCTAACCTAACCTAACCTAACCTAACCTAACCTAACCTAACCTAACCTAACCTAACCTAACCTAACCTAACCTAACCTAACCTAACCTAACCTAACCTAACCTAACCTAACCTAACCTAACCTAACCTAACCTAACCTAACCTAACCTAACCTAACCTAACCTAACCTAACCTAACCTAACCTAACCTAACCTAACCTAACCTAACCTAACCTAACCTAACCTAACCTAACCTAACCTAACCTAACCTAACCTAACCTAACCTAACCTAACCTAACCTAACCTAACCTAACCTAACCTAACCTAACCTAACCTAACCTAACCTAACCTAACCTAACCTAACCTAACCTAACCTAACCTAACCTAACCTAACCTAACCTAACCTAACCTAACCTAACCTAACCTAACCTAACCTAACCTAACCTAACCTAACCTAACCTAACCTAACCTAACCTAACCTAACCTAACCTAACCTAACCTAACCTAACCTAACCTAACCTAACCTAACCTAACCTAACCTAACCTAACCTAACCTAACCTAACCTAACCTAACCTAACCTAACAAACAATAAATACAATAATATATAATACAAAACAAAAACACATAACACAATTAATAACATAAAACACTCAACAATAATTACAATTAATATAATTATATGCATGGAGCACTTAATTATATAATACTAATAATAAAAAACAATAAATACAATAATATATAATACAAAACGAAAACACATAAAACAATTAATAACATAAAATACTCAATTATAATTACAATTAATATAATTATATGCATGGAGCACCTAATTATATACTAATACGAAAAATAAAAAACAATAAATTAAATAATATAAAACACGAAATGAAAACACACAACACAACTAATAACATAAAACACCCAACAATAATAAACATACACAAATATACAAAACGCACAAAATACAATAACACGATATACACAAAAGCAATACACAACATGTAAACATACAAAGAAACTGTACAAGCAACAAACACACAAACAATAACGCACGGTCGCTCTTGAAACTAATGTGTAATAAACATGGCGAATAAAGCCATGAATACAATGTAATATTAATAAGCTATAATAAGTTTAGATATATAAGCACAAATAATGTAACTTTTTTCTTTTTAAATAAAAATACCTGAGTAGTCTTCACCTCCCAAATATGAAATCCCTGATCATGTTAGGGGCATCGCGGGCCGGGTCTGTGACCCGGACAAACAAAAAAAAAAAAAAAAAAAAAAAAAAAAAAAAAAAAAAAAAAAAAAAAAAAAAAAAAAAAAAAAAAAAACCTAACCTAACCTAACCTAACCTAACCTAACCTAACCTAACCTAACCTAACCTAACCTAACCTAACCTAACCTAACCTAACCTAACCTAACCTAACCTAACCTAACCTAACCTAACCTAACCTAACCTAACCTAACCTAACCTAACCTAACCTAACCTAACCTAACCTAACCTAACCTAACCTAACCTAACCTAACCTAACCTAACCTAACCTAACCTAACCTAACCTAACCTAACCTAACCTAACCTAACCTAACCTAACCTAACCTAACCTAACCTAACCTAACCTAACCTAACCTAACCTAACCTAACCTAACCTAACCTAACCTAACCTAACCTAACCTAACCTAACCTAACCTAACCTAACCTAACCTAACCTAACCTAACCTAACCTAACCTAACCTAACCTAACCTAACCTAACCTAACCTAACCTAACCTAACCTAACCTAACCTAACCTAACCTAACCTAACCTAACCTAACCTAACCTAACCTAACCTAACCTAACCTAACCTAACCTAACCTAACCTAACCTAACCTAACCTAACCTAACCTAACCTAACCTAACCTAACCTAACCTAACCTAACCTAACCTAACCTAACCTAACCTAACCGAACCTAACCTAACCTAACCTAACCTAACCTAACCTAACCTAACCTAACCTAACCTAACCTAACCTAACCTAACCTAACCTAACCTAACCTAACCTAACCTAACCTAACCTAACCTAACCTAACCTAACCTAACCTAACCTAACCTAACCTAACCTAACCTAACCTAACCTAACCTAACCTAACCTAACCTAACCTAACCTAACCTAACCTAACCTAACCTAACCTAACCTAACCTAACCTAACCTAACCTAACCTAACCTAACCTAACCTAACCTAACCTAACCTAACCTAACCTAACCTAACCTAACCTAACCTAACCTAACCTAACCTAACCTAACCTAACCTAACCTAACCTAACCTAACCTAACCTAACCTAACCTAACCTAACCTAACCTAACCTAACCTAACCTAACCTAACCTAACCTAACCTAACCTAACCTAACCTAACCTAACCTAACCTAACCTAACCTAACCTAACCTAACCTAACCTAACCTAACCTAACCTAACCTAACCTAACCTAACCTAACCTAACCTAACCTAACCTAACCTAACCTAACCTAACCTAACCTAACCTCAAAAAAAAAAAAAAAAAAAAAAAAAAAAAAAAAAAAAAAAAACAGAAATTTTCTAAATTAACAGTCATTCTGCCTGGTTTTTGGTCGAATTTGATCGAGATCGATTAGTTTTGGCTAGACCAACTATATACTAACATTTCTGGACGACCATCTCCCCGGGAACACCTGGAACAAAAATATACATATTAATATTGACTTAAAATATTTTTCAATAAAAACAATATCACTCCAGCTCACCTGGTGACGCTGATCCATAGCTGACCGCCGTGCCGACACTTGTTGTGAGCGCGCAATTTATCCACCTACCTTCAAACTCATTAACTCCCCGATCTGACCAATATTCTTCAGGAAATCTCGACATTTCCTTGGCAAAACAGCAATTTTTTCAAAAATTTTACAGTCATCCCAAGTTTTCTGGAAATTTTAGTATCAAACCAGTTCCGGGTTTCAAGTTGAGGTTATAGCCCGCGACGAGGCGGTTCTCTGGACACCCCACACGTGGGCCTACGAAGCCTCCTTCCCGGATTTTGTCCACCCCGCAACCCCAATTTTTCGACTTTATATACCAACATCTTATTTTGGGTACATACAGCTCCCGAAACCCGATATTTACACCCGAAAATTTTTCACCACCAAATAGCCCAATAAAAGACGAAAGTCTGAGTACCTCATTTTGAGGTCCTCCTGGCACGGGAACGGTACGGGACTCCATTTGCTGCACCCCAGTCGATCAATTGTTTAACGTTTCACGCCCAACCGAGGTTACCTATATAGCACATTTTTTAGTACTGGCAAACAGAAATTTTCTAAATTAACAGTCATTCTGCCTGGTTTTTGGTCGAATTTGATCGAGATCGATTAGTTTTGGCTAGACCAACTATATACTAACATTTCTGGACGACCATCTCCCCGGGAACACCTGGAACAAAAATATACATATTAATATTGACTTAAAATATTTTTCAATAAAAACAATATCACTCCAGCTCACCTGGTGACGCTGATCCATAGCTGACCGCCGTGCCGACACTTGTTGTGAGCGCGCAATTTATCCACCTACCTTCAAACTCATTAACTCCCCGATCTGACCAATATTCTTCAGGAAATCTCGACATTTCCTTGGCAAAACAGCAATTTTTTCAAAAATTTTACAGTCATCCCAAGTTTTCTGGAAATTTTAGTATCAAACCAGTTCCGGGTTTCAAGTTGAGGTTATAGCCCGCGACGAGGCGGTTCTCTGGACACCCCACACGTGGGCCTACGAAGCCTCCTTCCCGGATTTTGTCCACCCCGCAACCCCAATTTTTCGACTTTATATACCAACATCTTATTTTGGGTACATACAGCTCCCGAAACCCGATATTTACACCCGAAAATTTTTCACCACCAAATAGCCCAATAAAAGACGAAAGTCTGAGTACCTCATTTTGAGGTCCTCCTGGCACGGGAACGGTACGGGACTCCATTTGCTGCACCCCAGTCGATCAATTGTTTAACGTTTCACGCCCAACCGAGGTTACCTATATAGCACATTTTTTAGTACTGGCAAACAGAAATTTTCTAAATTAACAGTCATTCTGCCTGGTTTTTGGTCGAATTTGATCGAGATCGATTAGTTTTGGCTAGACCAACTATATACTAACATTTCTGGACGACCATCTCCCCGGGAACACCTGGAACAAAAATATACATATTAATATTGACTTAAAATATTTTTCAATAAAAACAATATCACTCCAGCTCACCTGGTGACGCTGATCCATAGCTGACCGCCGTGCCGACACTTGTTGTGAGCGCGCAATTTATCCACCTACCTTCAAACTCATTAACTCCCCGATCTGACCAATATTCTTCAGGAAATCTCGACATTTCCTTGGCAAAACAGCAATTTTTTCAAAAATTTTACAGTCATCCCAAGTTTTCTGGAAATTTTAGTATCAAACCAGTTCCGGGTTTCAAGTTGAGGTTATAGCCCGCGACGAGGCGGTTCTCTGGACACCCCACACGTGGGCCTACGAAGCCTCCTTCCCGGATTTTTTGCCCACCCAAGCCCACCCTGATAGGAATTACCTACTTGCGATAGTTAATTTATCCAGTATATATAGAGAGAGGGACAAGGCTCTAAAAATTTCTGTAAAATTATTATTATCAATTAATATACTTTATTTTTAACTGGTAATTGGCCAATAATTAACTTTTCGGTGCGACGCCTAAAACTCCCATAATAAATTCACAAATCTTTAATTAATTCAAAACATTTACTTCACTTTTAAATTCAAATTTTCTATTATTTTACCTATACAATATATACACTTTTTATACAATTAAAACAATAATCAAAGTAATATACCAATAATTATTATTAGTACATTAGGGACATATATACTTTTGTAAAATATACATTATAACTTTAGGCGTTATAGGGCCCTTATACAGCCCCCTTAGCACTGGGGATTAATTTAATTATATACAACATATTGACCATAGACTTAAGCATATACATGTTTTAAATTTTTTTTTAGGATAATTTAAAGTTAAGTTTAGTTAAGTTATTGTGACCGGACCGGGAGGATTGCCCCTCATCGGCGGCAGCAATTCCTCGTTGTACTGACAACAAAGGATTTTGTGTCGTCACTGATCGGTGGACCATACGGTTCATAACAATCATTTGACTACTATCGATAATCATTCGTTATTATATATATACAATTTATTGACTAAACCAAAATTGACTATACAAATTATTATTATTGATTTATTTAATTGTTCACTACTTTTATTCAACTATAATTATATTATTTACACATACTCACCAACGCGTCGAGCCATATACACTCGACCGGTGATAACTGACACCCCGCGTACCCCGCAATGTATCGCACACCACCACCAACGACGGACATGGAACAAGAAGCACAACAGTCCCATAATGAAAAAGTACAAACAACATCTATGTACATAGAAAACACCCCAAAAGCTAGTGGCTCAAACATCACGAAAAGGGGGACTTTCGAAACCAAGAGGGCTGTGTTTGACCGTACCTCTGCTGACTCCCGAACCACCACTCAACGCTCCACACCAGTGGCCTCGAAACAAAAAGTGGGACCGCCGCCTGCGCTCAACCACACTGTTATAGTGAGGAAGAGCGCAGGTGACGGCCAGAACGATAAAAGGATCAGATCTAGGTATGCGGACGCCAAGGAGAGGCTTCAGGAGGCGAAGGAACTCCTTGGTATGTCCCGCAACCTGAAGACCGAGGTCAAAAACGGGGTCATTAAAATCCTGGAAAAGCTGGTGCAATACGTTGGGGAGGGTGAGAGGGAAAACGTAGGGCAAAATGCACCACCGGGGGAGAGCGTGGCACCACCAACAAGGATGGAGATACCCCAGTTGGAGCGTCTCAAGTCTATGATCCAGGCTCATAGCGAGATTCTCAGCTCCAACAGGGAGCAAAACGAGAGACTCGAAGAAGTCCTCAGAAACCACGCCTCTCTCCTGGAGGGGGTTGACCAGCACAAAACCCAATTGCAGCAGAGTCTTGTGCATATGAAAAATCTTGAAGGCGTCGTGAGATATCACGCTGTAACCCTCGAGAAGACCAGGGAAAACACCTCTACTACCACCCCCGCGGTTAAAGCGAGCGCTGAGCTACTGCAAGAGGTCAGGGAGCTGAAAAGCACCACGCAAGAGCTCAGCAAACGCGTGGAACAAGCTAACTGCGGCCCGCGTACTTACGCTGAAATGGTGGCCAAACCGAGGCCACAAACGGAGGGGAAAACACACGCCATAGTGGTGTCAACGGTCGATATGTTAAGCAGCGACGTCCTAATAGATGAGATGAGAGACACCCTTAAAGCTAGGGAAAACGGCATCAAGATCAAGAAAATGAAGCGCGTGAGGGGACCTAAGTTCGTCCTCTCATGCCACACGAAGGAAGAACTTGATCATGTCGCGGCAAAGCTGACAACAAACACAAAGCTGGTGGTAGAGGAAGCGAGGTTCAAGAACCCGCTTATAATATTAAAAAATATGTGCAAGCGTAACACGGAGGCTGACATACAAACAGCGTTGACCAAGCAGAACGCAGAATTGGCGGAGGGTCTGTCGGCTGAGGAGGCCACTGTCGCGGAGCGATATCGGAGGAGGGCGAGGCACCCAGATGAGTGTCACGTCGTCCTCCAAGTGTCGCCAAAACTGTGGCAGAGGCTGACCGCGGCCGGCAGACTATTCGTCGACGTGCAGTGTGTAAGGGTCCAAGATCAGACGCCCCTTATACAGTGCATGCGCTGCCTAGGCTATGGTCACGGCCGTAAGAGCTGCACCACTGAGGATGAGGACCGCTGCACTAACTGTGGACAGCCGGGACACATCCGAAAGAACTGTGACCACCACACCAGCTGCCACAACTGCAATAAGGCAAAGCTCCCGTGCGAACGTCACGATGTATTCGCTACTGAGTGTCCAATAAGAACACGGGCGGATGCGCTAGCAAGGGAGGCCGTCGCGTATGAATAGCGCGTATCACGACGTGACGTCGGCATATACACACACCATTACCAACACCCACACCACACTTAAACATCACCAAACCCAACTCTAGCCACACCTCACTACACGATTTACATTACTATACCTCACACATTACATCACTAGCCCCACAACATCACCCCAACAAAACACCATACATCAACACACTAACCACACATCACCACATAAACACACTAATCTAACACCAGTAATAACCAAGACATAAAACACCACACATCACAACATCAGGCACACATTAACACAACATTCATACACCACCATGTCTCATCGTACCACCCCAATATCACAACACCAACAACAATGAATTGCACAACACATCTCATACACACAACATACGAGATCATGTGAGCGGACGCAGTGACTGTGTCATGCACACATGAACGGTACACACACATGACATAGCACGAATACATACACACACACACACACACAACAACACACCCCCATTAAATTCACCTGACATAAAACACATTAATAATTTATTATGTTTGCTACATAATAAATTATGTAAATTTAAATAAAAAACTTAAATAAAACATTCATATAACACAACAATACAATACATACACACTTCTCTTAACTACTTCACTGTATACTTACCACAAAATAAAACAAACTTCACGAAACACTAAACAATTAACACAAAACATAATTATATGCATTAAGCATAATAATTATATTGTAATAATAAAAAACTATAAACACATTAATACAAAAACACAAAACAAACAAAATAAGTACCACACTAAAAACCGAGCAAGTACCGCAGCTCGAACACACACATGCACTATGCGCACACAACATAATTTATCCTGCCTGAAGCCGGTATAAATTATATGGAACATACATAAAACGCACACACAATATCCTTCTATTCAAACAAATAATAATGAAATACACGTATCATAAAATAACAAGCAACCCAACTTAAGCAGTAGACAATCACCTCATAAAACCTCAATACACAAGCACAAACAATACACACGAAACACAAATGTACTTCCACATACACCTTAACTACGTAAAATAAAACGAAACAATTGTATACACAAATCAATCCACACAAAAACCTCAGATAAACACACATAACATTAATCAGTACACAAAACATACAATAATACCATCTAAAACAAAACACAATACAAACTCGCCGACCATCCAAATGATCAAACGTAATTTGCCGTTAAACATGTTTTACCAAAACTTAAATCCTAAATTAAATTGCAAAATATAGTTAAGTATAGAAAATCACAAATTAAATATAGAAAATCAATATAAAATACAAACTAGTTACCCAAAAGGTAACTCGTGCAATAATGATAAAATATATAAATTAAACGCGATAATTATTGTATCTAAATTATAACTAAATCAGCATCAATAGGATAGTCTAAATATTGAAAACTTTTCTTTTTTGACATAAAAATTTCCCTAAGCTGTCACTATATTCGAGTCATGAAATCCCTGATTATGTTAGGGGCCTCGCGGGCCGGGTCTGAGACCCGGACAAAACAAAAAAAAAAAAAAAAAAAAAAAAAAAAAAAAAAAAAAAAAAAAAAAAACCTAACCTAACCTAACCTAACCTAACCTAACCTAACCTAACCTAACCTAACCTAACCTAACCTAACCTAACCTAACCTAACCTAACCTAACCTAACCTAACCTAACCTAACCTAACCTAACCTAACCTAACCTAACCTAACCTAACCTAACCTAACCTAACCTAACCTAACCTAACCAAACAGAAATTTTTCTAAATTAACAGTCATTCTGCCTAGTTTTTGGTCGAATTTGATCGAGATCGATTAGTTTTGGCTAGACCAACTATATACTAACATTTCTGGACGACCATCTCCCCAGGAACACCTGGAACAAAAATATACATATTAATATTGACTTAGAATATTTTTCAATAAAAACAATATCACTCCAGCTCACCTGGTGACGCTGATCCATAGCTGACCGCCGTGCTGACACTTGTTGTTAGCGCGCCATTTATCCACCTACCTTCAAACTCATTAACTCCCCGATCTGACCAATAGTCTTCAGGAAATCTCGACATTTCCTTGGCAAAACAGCAATTTTTTCAAAAATTTTACAGTCATCCCAAGTTTTCTGGAAACTTTAGTATCAAACCAGTTCCGGGTTTCAAGTTGAGGTTATAGCCCGCGACGAGGCGGTTCTCTGGACACCCCACACGTGGGCCTACGAAGCCTCCTTCCCGGATTTTTTGCCCACCCAAGCCCACCCTGATAGTAATTACCTACTTGCGATAGTTAATTTATCCAGTATATATAGAGAGAGGGACAAGGCTCTGAAAATTTCTTTAAAATTATTATTATCAATTAATTTACTTTATTTTTAACTGGTAATTGACCAATAATTAACTTTTCGGTGCGACGCCTAAAACTCCCACAATAAATTCACAAAGCTTTAATTAATTCATAACATATACTTCACTTTTAAATTTAAATTTTCTATTATTTTATCTATACAATATATACACTTTTTATACAATTAAAACAATAATCACAGTAATATACCAATAATTATTATTAGTACATTAGGGACATATATACTTTTGTAAAATATACATTATAACTTTAGGCGTTATAGGGCCCTTATACAGCCCTCTTAGCACTGGGGATTAATTTAATTATATACAACATATTGACCATAGACTTAAGCATATACATGTTTTAAAATTTTTAGGATAATTTAAAGTTAAGTTAGCTAAGTTATTGTGACCGGACCGGGAGGATTGCCCCTCATCGGCGGCAGCAATTCCTCGTTGTACTGACAACAAAGGATTTTGTGTCGTCACTGATCGGTGGACCATACGGTTCATAACAATCATTTGACTACTATTGACAATCAGTCGTTATACATTCATATACATTTTATTATATATATACATTTTATTGACTTGAAGAAAATTTACAATACAAATTATCATTATTGCTCTATTTAATTATTACTATTCATTATACAACTATACTTTGACTTATTAATTATATTATTTACACAAACGCACCAACACGTCGAGCCATTTACACTCGACCGGTGATTACAGACACCCGCGTACCCCGTAATGTATCGTACACCACCACCAACAACGAATATGGAAGAACAGGCACAGCAGCCCTGTAATGAAAAAGCACAAACAGTGATGTACATAGAAAATACCCCAAAAGCCAGTGGCTCAAATATCACAAAAAGGGGGACATTCGAAACAAAGAGGGCTGTGTTTGACCGTACCTCTGCTGACTCCCGAACCACCACTCAGCGCTCCCCACCAGTGGCCTCGAAACAAAAAGTGGGACCGCCGCCTGCGCTGAATCACACTGTTACAGTGAGGAGGAGCGCAGGTGACGGCCAGAAGGACAAAAAGATCAGATCCAGGTATGCGGACGCCAAGGAGAGGCTTCAGGAGGCGAAAGAACTCCTTGGTATGTCCCGCAACCTAAAAACCGAGGTTAAAAACGGGGTCATTGAGATCCTGGAGAAGCTGGTGCAGTACGTAAGGGAGGTTGAGAGGGAAAACGCAGGGCAAAAACCAGTAGAGAGCGTGGAACCATCCACCAAGCTAGAGATTCCCCAGCTGGAGCGTCTCAAATCTATGATGATGGCTCATAGTGAGATGTTGAGCTCCAGCAGGGAACAAAACGAAAGACTGGAGGAGGCATTAACAAACCACGCCTCTCTCCTCCAAACGGTCGACCAATATAAAGCGCAGATGCAGCAGAGCCTGATCCAAATGAAAAATCTGGAAGGTGTAGTCAGATACCACTCAATCACCCTCGAAAAAAGCAAAGACAACTCGACTACCACCCCCGCGGTAAAAGCGAACGCTGAGCTCCTGCAGGAAGTCAGGGAGCTCAAAAGCACCACGCAGGAGCTCAGCAAACGCGTGGAGCAGACTAACTGCGGACCGCGAACTTACGCGGAAATGGCGGCCCAATCAAGGCCGCGCATCGAGGAAAAAGCCCATGCAATAGTGGTATCCACAATTAATAACGACAGCTCTAACATTCTCATGGATGAAGTCAAAGACACAGTGAAGGCCAGAGACAATGGCATCAAAATTCAAAAAATGAAGCGGGTGAGGGGACCCAAGATCGTCCTCTCGTGTGCCACGAAAAAGGAGTTAGACTACGTCGCGGATAGTCTTAGGAAAAACGTGAAACTCGTGGTGGAGAGCGCCAAGTACAAAAATCCGCTGGTCGTCCTCAAAAACATCTGCAAAAGGAATACTGAAGCCGACATAACAGCTGCACTAGCCAGACAAAACGCGGAATTGGCGGAGGGTCTCTCGGCCGAGGAGGCCGCTGTCACTGAGAGATACCGGAGGAGGGCGAGACACCCAGACGAGTGCCACGTCGTCCTCCAAGTGTCACCGAAACTGTGGCAGAGGCTGACGGCGGCTGGGAGACTCTTCGTCGACGTGCAGTGTATTAGGGTGCAGGACCAAACGCCCCTAATACAGTGCATGCGCTGTCTGGGCTATGGGCACGGCCGCAAAACCTGCGCCGCAGAGGAGGAGGACCGCTGCACTAAGTGCGGACAGGCGGGCCATACTAAAAAAGATTGCGACCAGCACGCTAGCTGTCGAAACAGTGAGAAAGCGAAGCTCCCGCACTCACACCACGATGTGTTCTCTGATGAATGCCCAATAAGGGCACGGGCAGATGCGCTTGCAAGGGAAGCTGTCGCATACGCATAGCGAACACCGCGACGTCAACCGGCTGATACGAACACCACCACCGACACCTTTTACACCACTCACAGAAACCCTACACCACAACGCTACATAACATAAATCACACACACACCACATTTAACTACCACAAACCACAACATTAACCACACTTCACCACACCTACCATTCTAAGCCAAACACTAATACACCAACTACACACCACTATATAAAACCCTACCTCACTACACTAACTTAACACAAACAAACAATCATCATCACATCACCATAACACAACAACATCAACAACAGACCACACAGTCACATACATACAGTATAGGAGAGCATGCGCGCGGACGTGATGACCGCGGTACGCGCGCATTCAATCAACATAAACACACGCACACGACATAGTACATATATACACAGAACAATACACACAATCACTCACCTCTCCAAACTACACTAGACATATAATACACAAATAATCCATTATGTTTGTAACATAATAGATTATAATAACATAAATAAAAAACTGAATAAGACAATCACGTAATACAAACAGTACAGCACATACAGATACACACACGCACACACACACACATTCATAACGATCATACAACATAGACAAATCTCACTTAACCCACCAACACAACAATAAACACAACATATACTACATGCTTGAAGCATAGTAATTATATATTATAAACAAAAAACTATAAAATACAATAACATAAAATACAAAACAAAACACAGACATAACAAACATTATAAAACACAACAATATACTCAATGAATATAACTATATGCATGCAGCGTACTACTTATATTTGAAACAATAAAAAACTACAATCTACAACGTATACAATATATATACACACACGCAATACATTATGTGTCACACACATTTATGTGCCATAAAACACAAAAACCAATTAACACAGAACATACACGAGTGACTCAATAGTCACCACACACAAAGTACACACACGCGCAATGACTACATACCATAAATTATACTATTTAATAATAGAATAAAGTATGGAAACACATAAAATACATATGTACACAACACTCTCCTACACGACTTAATAAATACATAACAACATACACTAGACACAATACATAAACAAACAAAAACCAGCATACAAAGTGCACAATCAGCTGCGCAACCTACACATCAGTACATACAAATACATATAAAACACATATATAATACACAAGTACACAACACTCTCCTACACAACTAAATAAATACATAATAACATACACTAGACTCAATACATAAACAAACAAAACCAACATACAAAAAGCACAACCAGCTACGCAACCTACAACTCAGCACATTCAAATACATATAAAACATACACATATATATAATACACAAGTACATCACACTCTCCTACACAACTAAACAAATACATAATAACATACACTAGACTCAATACATAAACAAACAAATACAAAACTTACAAAGTGCACAACCACCTACACAACCTACAAATCAGTACATACAAATACTTATAAAACACGCATAAAACATAACATGATGCGCAAAAATCACACACAACACATATACAAGAAAACTATACATAATAAAGCACAACACTAAACAAGCCGGTCAAATAAATGAGAACTAGAAGCTAATTGCCTCTGTAAACCACTGCAATATCCTAGTCAGTTACCCCAGAGATAACTCAGGATATAAAATAAAATGCACATGGCAACAAAAATATAAAACCATAAATTAAAAACTTAACTCAATACTATGTAAAACGTCGCCAACGAATGCAATTTTTTTCTTTTTTATAAATAAAAATAAGCTCTTTGTCTTCATCCTCCTGTTGTGAAATCCCTGATCATGTTAGGGGCCTCGCGGGCCGGGTCTGTGACCCGGACAAAAAAAAAAAAAAAAAAAAAAAAAAAAAAAAAAAAAAAAAAAAAACCTAACCTAACCTAACCTAACCTAACCTAACCTAACCTAACCTAACCTAACCTAACCTAACCTAACCTAACCTATCCTAACCTAACCTAACCTAACCTAACCTAACCTAACCTAACCTAACCATCAGTCCCCCGCTAACCGCGCTCGAGTTAGCAGCTTTTCTGAATCAGCTCCGCACTAAATAATTCGTTTAAATAGGTTTTTCTCAAGATATCGCAACGTACTATACATCAAAAGTTGCGCGCTAGTGAGGCGCATGCGTTAAAATACCGTTCGCGAGTTTTAGTGAAAACCCTTAAAAGTTATAGACAAAAAAGTGCCGAAAAAGAGGTTAAGTGGCAAAATATTTCGCAGTTTTTCAGTGATTGTGCTTCGGCGTAAGTGCCTGCATGCGATTTTCTTTTCCCGCCGCAAGGGCCCCGGAGGCCCGCACCGGTTGGTGGTTTCCTGAAGAAAATCGCTCCACCGCAACAGGGTCAAAAACCGAGAAAAACAACTTTTCCACCACGTGCACATCACCACGAGGTCAAAGAAATACTGCACTCAGAGAGCTGAAACTTTTACCACATCTGCGGGCAAGTAGACACATTAATATTCTGCAATAAGAAAAATTTTACAAGCAGTAATTTAAAACATATTAGTAATTATATGCCCGAACTTTGGTCCCTAATATCTCGGCCGCATACTGGGCTATAATTTTTAAATTTACACCGCTGCCTGCGCGCTCAACGGGACAACCTGAATACCAAAGACCAATCTACTGGACATCATAGTCTAGGAGCTACAGTCGGAAAACTGAAAAGTTCAGGTTTTCCAAGGTTTTGTACGGCAAGAAAAATCAAAAAATATATTGGACAATAGCCTATCATAGAACATCAATTGTAGCAAATTTACCAATTTTTTTCAGAATTTTAGTATTAAGAACCTAGGAGATATCGAATTTTTAAGTTTTTTTTGCAATTAATTAAAATATATTATAAATAATTATAAATAAACATTTCCAATAGGTTTAGATGACCCTTGGGCACACCCCGAGCCCAAACACGGAGGGTCTAGGCCCATAAATAAAGAAATAAAAATTTCCAGGGGGTCTTGGGGGTGTTGGGTGTGAGGTGTTGTGGTCTTTGAGTCGGGATATCTCCGGAGTCTTTTGTCGTACGGGACTGCGGTTTTCGACATAAATAAGGGCGAGTAATTGCCCACCAAACTATATTGCCAATTGCCCAATTGGGCAAAAAATTTTTGTTTCCCTTTTAAGACCTGTAGGCAGGTACTCCTGGTGGAGCCATAGACGCCAGTGAAAACCGCACGCTCCTCCGACGCGTGGTTCGGGAGATATTCGCGATCAAAACCTGATTTTGACAGTTCGACCGCCATCTTGTATTCTTTCAGAGGGCTGCATCTCCGGGGATATCTAACGTAGAGCGACGGGGATTTCGCGGAAGTGTTAAGGGGGGAGCAAGGAATTGGAGGGACCTAGCTTTTTCTAAATTGGGGACAAAAATTTCGCGACTTTGGATTTCATTATTAACTGGTAAAGCTCCCGATTCCACGTCTGCGAGTCTAAACGCGACCTCTCTGTGACTTGTGGATCCGGAGATATCTACGAGCAAACTTCGACCGGGCGGCCATTTTGAAAGAGTTTGGACGGCCATAACTCCGCCGCGTTTTTAGCTAGCGCGACGCGGTTTTTTCTAAAAGGTGTCCCCGGACTAGGAGTTTCGATCCCTTTGGGTCTGGAGTGGATTCGAACCCACAAAATTTTGGTGTCAACTGGTGTAACCCTGGTGCGAGGGGAACCCCGTAGAGTCCCATAGTCCAAACCCGGACCTCGTGCGATCGGTAGAACCGGAGTTATCAGAGTTTGAAAATTCCCTGGAGGTGTTGGAGGTGTTTGGGGGTGATTTTTGGACGAACATAGCTCCGGAACTATTGGTCGTAGCGGACCGGAATTTTTTCTGGTGACAATCGCACAAGGACGGCCGCATACAGCTGCTACCTGCTTCCTTCTTAGTCTTCTGCTTCCTTCTTTTTCTTCTTCTTTTTACTTCTTTATCGTTCTTTTTCTTCTTTTTTGAATTGTATCGTGCTTTCGACTTCCGGACAGACACCCTGCAGAACCCGCGCCGCGAATCGCGTAAATCTGTTGACATATCTATACGGTAAAAACTAAAGTATTTAACAAAAATTTAATTTGACGTCTGAACCTAGTTCTCAACCGTTATAAGAACACATCCAGTTACATAAAACACACGACACAAAAACACAAAGACCTACACCCAGACACACAAATTGACACCCACACAATAATACATATACAAGCTAATCCTGGGTACGATTCTGTAGGTCGGCATCGGGTCGATCTCGGCGGCCGGTGGCAACAACTGGTAGTTATATAGATAACATTCCATCTTGGATCACAGCCGGCGGGATCGTGGGGAGAGAGACCATCCGCCGCAGAAACGATACACCACGGAACAGAAAAACTTCACCAACTAACATCAAACACAAACAGGACTGACATACAGACTGATTGACATAGCTAGACAAAACACCTCAATAAACCTCGACGTCTAACATAGTAACGACATATACCCGAAAAGCCCACCATGCTTCGATCACCGCCAGACAACAAGACACTACCAAAGAAAGCAGAGAAAAAGGCACCAACCACAACAATAACAGCAGGCACAGATAAAACATACATCCAGACCTCACCGAAGACGGCGAGGATGTCTAAAACAGAACAAGTGCCAAATACAAGCCCTCCAGAAGAAATGCAATCATCCAGCCACTCGGTCAAGGACATGACGAGCAGCTTCGAGAAGATATACAGTCTGCCGGACTTAAAACAAGTCACTAAAGTCCCGAGACTGGCCAGCAAAGGGATCCACTCGTCAACACCAAAACAAGGCACCAGCACTGGTGAAGCCCTATCCTTAATTACGAAAAAAGTGGACAACCCAAATATAGAAGCTACTTCAAAATCCCGAATAGAAGAAGCTAATGATTGTATAGAGGAAGCTAAACGACAACTGAATACCTCAAGAAACTTAAAAGCTGAGGTAAAGAATAAAGTATTTGAAGCCTTGGAAAGATTAAAACATATCATAGGCGAAATAGAGGCAGGGACGGCCCAGCCAAATACACAAGGGGCAGAAAGTGGGGAACGAGTGACAGAGAGGGAAAAGCTTAAACGACAGGAAAAGGAACAAAATATAATAACTGTAATACAGGAACATAAGAAGGCATTGGAAGAACACAAACTTGAAATGGCCACACTAGGGAATAAGCTGGGAAAAATTGGCCTTGCATGTGACGGCTTAGAAAAAGAAAAAATTGAAATAATCAATGAGGTTAAAAAACTGGAACGGGCCACCCAGAGTGTACATAGCCAAATTCTGGATATAAAAAGCACACAACCAACCTACGCAGAGGTGGTGGCAAGGCCCCAAGAGATTGGCAATACTATGCACTCACTAATTGTGACCACCGAGGGGGACAAGGCTACAAGTGACCATACGATAGTCAAGATCAGGGAGACATTGAAAGCAACAGAGAATGGTCTCAAAATCCAAGGAGTCCGAAAAGTAAAAAATGGTAAGGTAGTAATTAGCTGCGCCTCCAAAAAAGAAATTCAAGAGGCAGCAGCAAGATTGAGCCATAATAAGGAACTCAAAGTAGAAGAGGCGAAAAATAGAGACCCATTGATCCTTTTAAGAAACCTCATGAGCTACATCGAAGAGGACCATATAAATAAGGCACTAAAGAACCAGAACGGGCACCTGTTGGAGGGACTAACGGCGGAAGAGGCAAAAGTCGAGCTCAGGTACAAGAGAAGAGCACGAAACCAGTATGAGTGTAATGCCATATTGCGGGTCCCACCAAAATTGTACGCAAGACTGATGTCCACTGGAAGAATCCACATAGATATCCAACAGGTGAGAGTCGAGGACCAGACTCCCTTGGTGCAATGCTCCAAGTGCCTAGGATACGGACATGGACGCCGACACTGTACCGAAAAAACGGAAACATGCCATCACTGTGGAGGATCTCATCTTAAAGCACAGTGCCCGGCAAGAACAAGTGGGAACCCCCCAAAGTGTGTGAATTGCGAGAGGGTAAAGATGGATCCCAACCACGCGGTGTACGGCCCAGAGTGTCCAGTACGGAGAAAATGGGATGCCATAGCGCGCATGGCGGTAGCCTACTGCTAAGGGCACCCATGTAAAGCACTACGCAGTGGCGCAGGCGAACCTCCAGCGAAAGGAGCTTGCAACGATGGAGCTGATGCTTGAGGCGACCAATAGAAAAATTTCACTCGCAATGATTCAGGAACCCTACGTGGGAGCAAAGGGGCACATGAAGGCATACAGGGGAGCACGAGTCTACCAAAATCCGCACCACGGTGAGGGCACTGTGAAGGCGGCAATAGTGGTCTACGACACCAGCATCGTAGTGACTCCGAGCCTAAAACACACCACAAATAACATCGTTACTGTAAAGCTCCGTGTGGGTGCCTGCGACTTGCTTGTTGCCTCGTGCTATTTTGAACCCGATCTCCCACTGGAACCATACCTGGAGCAACTGTCCACAGCCTGCCGAGAACTGAATGTCCAAAAAATTATCATAGGAGGAGACATGAACGCAAAGAGCATATGGTGGGGAAGCCCAAAAACAGATAAAAGAGGGGAAGAAACCATTGGAGTACTGGGGGAACTGGATCTGCAGATACTGAATACCGGAGATACCCCGACCTTTGATACAGTCAGGGGAAATCAAAGATACACTAGTTATGTGGACATCACAGCATGCAGTACGGATGCGCTAGGTGTGGTCGACGGCTGGCGTGTCGTCGAGGATCTGACTGGCTCCGACCACAATGGTATTATGTTTAATATAAACCTGAACCCCGAAAAAGCTATAGTAGTATCTCGCACAACGAGAAAATATAATACCAAAAAAGCAAACTGGGAAGAATTTGATAAGCTGTACAAACAATTTAAAATAACTAATAATATAAATAAAATAAGAATACAAGAAATCCGAGATAGACAAGAATTAGACAACATGATAAAGGAATTTGTAAATGTAATAACAAAAGCATGTGAAAAAACCATGCCAACAATTAATAAAATACAAAAACTGAGAATACCATGGTGGTCGGAGAAGTTATGGGAGAAGAAGCGACAGGTGGCGACCATAAAAAGGCGCATCCGCTGCGCAAGATCCTCCCGAAGAGAAACAGTGGTGGCCGAATATCTTGAAGCCAAACTTAATTACGAAAGAGAGGTTGAAACGGCACAAATCCAAAGCTGGAAATCCTTCTGCGAACGACAGAGTAGGGAGGGAGTCTGGGAAGGGATATACAGAGTATTTAAAAACACCTCCAGAAGAGATGAAGACATACCACTACGGGAAGATGGTATAGAATTAACTGGCCAGGCATCAGCACAGAAACTAGCGGAGAAATTCTACCCAGAGGACCAGGAAGAGGGTGAGAGCGAGGAGCACTTGAGGATAAGAGCATTGGCGATGGAAGGAAACTCCCCGCAACACAGCGCAACGCAAGAACCCAACATCACGGAGGAAGAGTTGAGGACGGCCGCTTCAAGCTTTAACCCTAAAAAAGCACCGGGAGAGGATGGACTTACCGCAGACATTTGTGAAAGACTTACAGCACAGGATGAGAGTACATTCTTGGAGTTATACAACAAATGTTGGCAACTGTCCTATTTCCCAACAGAGTGGAAGAAGGCGACGGTCATAGTCCTCAAAAAACCGGGAAAGGAAAACTACACCGATCCCAAGGCCTATAGACCAATAGGACTTCTGCCTGTACTGGGCAAAATATACGAGAAAATCCTGGTTCGTAGACTTACTTGGCACCTTGTCCCCCGCATTAGTCCTTATCAGTATGGCTTCATGCCACAGAAGGGAACCGAGGACTCCCTCTGTGCTCTGGTGGCCCACGTGAGGGGCCAACTCCAAAAGAGAAAGCTCATCGCGATGGTGTCGCTGGACATAGAGGGAGCCTTCGACAACGCATGGTGGCCGATGATTCGAGCCAGACTGGCGGAGGAACAATGCCCAGAACAACTTAGGCGGGTAATAAATAGCTACCTTAACGACCGTCAGATAAAATTGAACTACGCGGGTCACCAAGTGATCAGAAGCACCAATAAGGGCTGTGTACAGGGCTCGATTGGGGGCCCCATGCTGTGGAATCTCATACTGGACCCGCTGCTGCGAGCCCTCGGGGAGGCGGGAGACTACTGCCAGGCTTTTGCCGATGACGTGGTCCTCGTCTTCTCGGGGGACACAGCAGCGGAGGTCCAGAGACGCGGCAACGTCGCTCTCGAGCGTGCGTGGGGGTGGGGTGTCGTCAATAAGCTAAAATTTGCGCCACACAAAACAAAGGCCATGATAATTACAAACAAGCTCAAGTACGACACCCCTCGCCTGTGCATGGGCGGGATAGACATTGCCGCGTCTAATGAGATAAAGGTCCTGGGGTTAACAATAGATTGCAAACTCACATTCAACACACATGTAGACAACGTGTGCAAGAAGGCACTGGTGTTGTATAAGCAACTATCGAAAGCCGCCAGGATCAGCTGGGGTCTCCATCCCGAGGTGGTGCGATCAATATATGTGGCCACGGTGGAGCCAATCATTCTATACGCGGCCAGCGCATGGGCCCATGCCGCCGATAAAAAAGGTATAAAAAAGAGGCTAAATATGATACAGAGACCCTTTGCGCAAAAGCTATGTAAAGCGTACAAAACAGTCTCCCTTAATGCGGCCCTCGTCCTGGCAGGAATACTCCCCCTGGACCTGCGATTAAAAGAAAACGCCCTCCTATATGAGGCAAGGAAAGGAACATCGCAGATAATGAAGGACGACATGGAAATAGAGAGACAGGTAGACTACGCGAAGAGACCGCACCCGGCACGGCACATTCGTAGGCAACTCCAAGTCATTGAAAATGAGGAGGAGTTGGAGGAGCGAGTGGACAGTGCAGTCAGGATATTCACAGATGGAAGCAAAATTGAGGGGAAGGTTGGGGCCTCCCTATCAATATGGACAGATGGGGTAGAGATAAAGACCCAAAAACTCAAGCTGCATCCTTGCTGCACTGTGTACCAGGCAGAGCTGTACGCGGTGTGCCGAGCAGCAGAAATCGCCGAGAAAGGTAGAAGCCAAAGCTACGCTATTATCAGCGACTCAAGAGCGGCACTGGACTCTATTGTAAATAATAATATACCCCACCCACTAGCGGTTCGGACCCGTGAATTTTTGGAGAAGAGCAACTACAAAAACAAAATAGTTAACCTCTACTGGATAAGGGCGCATGCGGGAATACAGGGCAATGAAAGAGCTGATTCACTCGCTAAAGAGGCAGCCCTAAATACAAAAACTAAGCCAAACTACGACAAGTGCCCGATTTCATTCATCAAGAGATTGATCCGTGAGAGGTCTCTTGATGAATGGAATAAAAGATATCAGACAGACACGGTGGCAAAAGTTACAAAAATCTTTTTCCCGGATGCAGTGGAAGCCTACCGCATAATAATAAAAATCAAAATGAAAGGTGAACTAACGCAGATCCTCACGGGACACGGCGGGTTCTCGGATTACCTCAACAGATTTAAGTGTAAAGATAACCCGTCTTGCATCTGTGAACCAGATATACCCGAAACTGTAGAGCACCTCATACTGCACTGCCCAATGAACACGACAAAAAGACACACACTCGAACACAGCATTAACACTGCGCTAAATATACACAATATACATACAATCATTAAGGACCCACAAAAGAGAGCTAAGTTCCTACAATATTGCTTAGAAGTGGCGCGTATAGCAATAGCGAGAAACAAAACATAAGAGAGAAATGTAAATACAAGTAAAGCGATAAATAGAGCGTTGCATAAAACAGTACATTGTGGAGCATAGCACATCTAAAAGCAGTATACAATAAATAATACGTAATATTGCAAAAGAAGAGAGTAACCGTAAAAATAATGTAGCACAATATAATAGAAGAAAAATTTAAAATGTAATACACTACAATGAAATGTAGAATGCGAAAATATAATGTAAAAAGTGTATATAGACAGTTAGATGTATAATATAAGTGTAAAGTAATAATGTAGTAAATAATAGGAAAGAGTGTAAATATAATGTATGTATTAAAATACAAACCTAATTGGTAAAATGTAATATAGTAAAACATAGGAGAAGAAAAACTAAACTGTAATACAATACAAAGATAAGTAGAATAATAAATTATAATGTACAAAATGTATAGATACAGTATGACGTAGAGTAATATAAGAGAAAATAGGAAACGTAATTAATAATAATAAATCCAAATGCAATGTAAGTAGTTAATTGTAGATAATACATGGAAATAATTTAAATGTAAATATAGTGTAATATATGTAATATAAAATGAAAAGTAGACAATAAGCAGAGATGTAATTTAGCATAAATATAGATAATAGATAGTAGTGCAATGAAATGTACTGTAATATGCATGTATACAGATTAATGTAAAAAAGAACACTGTCTAGCAACAAAATAAAAAAGCAAAGCTAGACCTAGAAAAGAAAATAAAGAAAGCATGAATAGATCAAAAAGATAAAGAAAACCCCTGATTATGTTAGGGAATAGAAAAAAAAAAAAAAAAAAAAAAAAAAAAAAAAAAAAAAACCTAACCTAACCTAACCTAACCTAACCTAACCTAACCTAACCTAACCTAACCTAACCTAACCTAACCTAACCTAACCCCTCCAGCGAAAGAACCTGGCTACGACAGAATTCATCCTTGAAGCACAAAAAAGAAAACTCACTTTCGCCTTACTACAAGAACCATATGTAGGGGGACAAAGTAGAATGAAAAATTACACAGGAGCGAGAGTTTTCCAAAACACTAACAATAATACTCAACAATCTGCAACACTGACCACACACGACACAACAGAACAAAACAGAGTAAAAGCAGCTATTATTATTTTCGACCCAACAATCAATGCCACTCTCAACACCGAAATGACTACTAACAACATCGTCGCCGTCACACTACAAATGGATAATTGGGAAATTCTCGCCATTTCATTCTACTTTGAGCCCAACACACCATTACAAAATTATCTAAATCACATTACTAAAATCTGCAATAGGCCAGGTCTCTCAAAAATCATCGTTGGAGGGTACACTAACGCCAGATGCATCTGGTGGGGCAGTCCACACACAGACCGTCGCGGCGAAGACATTCTTTCAATGATTGGGCAGCTAAACTTTCACATACTAAACACAGGAAATACACCTACATTCGACACTATCAGAGGCAACACCCACTACACCAGCTACATAGACACAACATTCTGCAGCGACGACCTTCTTGATCTGGTTGAGGATTGGCGCGTTATTGATGATCTTTGTAATTCGGACCACAATGGAATCATCTTCAATATCAAATTACGATCAAATAAAGGACTCACCATCCAAAGAACAACTAGAAAATACAACACCAAAAACACCGATTGGCATAAATTCAACTCAAAATTAGACACAACCTTAACCAACCACAATATAAATATCGACACAATAAAAAACATTAAAACACCAGACCAATTAGACAACTTTATAATCAATTACACTAACTCCGTCACCGAAACATGCAACAATATTATCCCACCCAAAAAACAAACTCAGAAACTGCGTATTCCATGGTGGTCCGAAGAACTTAAGGAAATGAAACGCCAATTAGCGACCAGAAAAAGAAGGATCAGATGCGCAAGATCTGCAAGAAAAACATTTGTGATTCAGGAATACTTAGAATTAAAAGCAAAATATGAAGCAGAAACCAACAAAGCCCAAATAAACAGTTGGAAGAACTTTTGCCAGCGACAAAATAAAGAAAGCCTCTGGGACAGTATCTACAGAATCATTAAAAATACGAGCAAATTTGAAGACGACATCCCATTAATTCATCAAAACAGCACACTCACGAAAAAGGACTCAGCGGAACTACTAGCAAAGACCTTTTATCCAAAAGACAACACCTCTGAAGACAATCCATACCACACAAAAATCCGCACACTGGCAACGTTTGACGACTACAATAATACCTACACTTCTATTGAACCAGACTTTACACTTAATGAATTGACAACAGTGACCAAATCATTTAACCCCAAAAAGGCCCCCGGTTTGGACGGCCTAACCGCTGATATTTGCCAAAACATCATCACTCAAAATTTACATCTTCATCTTTCAATTTACAATAAATGCTTAAATCTATCATACTTCCCCAAACTTTGGAAAGAATCAGTCACCATCATCCTAAAAAAACCAGGCAGGGACGACTATCAAAATCCAAAATCTTATAGACCAATAGGCCTATTACCTATTTTCGGCAAAATTCTGGAAAAACTTATTGTTAGGAGACTCATGTGGCATTTGGTGCCAAGGATAAGCAACCGCCAGTACGGCTTTATGCCACAGCGTGGAACAGAGGACTCCCTCTGTGATCTTATGACACATATCAAAAGTGGACTCGAAAAGAAAAAAATAGTCACAATTGTATCATTAGACATAGAGGGGGCCTTTGACAATGCGTGGTGGCCATTAATAAAAATCAGACTGGTGGAAGAGCAAGTATCCTTGGCACTACGCAAAATTCTTTGCAACTATATGACAGATCGTAAAATTAAACTACGCTACGCTAACCACGAGCATACGTTATTACCGGAGAAGGGCTGCGTACAGGGCTCCATTGGAGGCCCTATCATGTGGAATCTCATTTTGGACCCCCTACTGAAAAGTCTGACGCGAAAAGGAATTTATTGCCAGGCATTCGCAGACGACGTAATACTCATCTTCTTAGGTGACTCAGCGGGGGAAATCCAACAGCTGGGCAATGCCACTCTCGCTCATGTTAGAGAGTGGGGTGTTAACAACAAGCTATCATTCGCTCCAAATAAAACAAAAGCAATGACAATCACAAACAAGCTTAAGTATGACACCCCACTCTTGACCATGGGGGGGATTGACATAGTCCATGCTAATGAGATCAAAATCCTGGGGCTAATCCTAGACTGTAAACTAACGTTCAATGCCCACACTACATACATTTGTAAAAGGGCATTGAATGTTGGTAAACAGCTTTCAAAAGCCGCCAGAGCCAGTTGGGGTCTCCATCCCGAAGTGGTTAAAACCATTTACAACGCCGTAATAATCCCAATAATTACGTATGCAGCCGCAGCATGGGCCCCTGCCTGTCAAAAGATTTACATCAAGAAAAAATTAAACTCATTACAGCGTCATTTCGCCCAAAAGATATGCAAGGCCCACAGAACAGTGTCACTTAATGCTTCCCTCCTATTAGCAGATATACTCCCTCTTGACATCTGCATAAGGGAAAAAGCCTCTTTGCGTGATGTCAAGAAAGGAACAATATCAATCACACCCAATGGAGAACCTGAGCAAATGGCACCCTTCCACAAGCTACCTCATCCAGCGAACCGTATGAGCCAGCAAATCATCAAAATTAACAACGAAGAAGATTTGGAAAATCTCGTCGACGGTGCGGTGAGAATCTATACAGACGGCAGTAAAATCGACAATAAGGTCGGCGCCGCTTTTTCTGTCTGGAACCAAAATCACGAAATTTCACATCAAAAATTCTGTCTAGCTTCTTACTGCACCGTCTACCAGGCTGAACTGCTGGCCATATGCCTGGCGGTAAAGATGATAGCAGCTAGTGATTTCACCAGGTGTGCCATCCTCAGCGACTCCAGAGCAGCATTGGACACTGTTACTGACGGCCTTTCTCTCCACCCATTAGCATTAAACACCCGACTTTATCTTAATTCATGCCACAATCAAAACAAATTCATCTCACTCTGTTGGATCAAGTCTCACATCGGTCTTGAAGGCAATGAAAAAGCGGATAGTCTTGCCAAATCGGCGGCACTAAACCCTGACGAACATCTAGACTACAATAAATTCCCTATCTCTTTCGGCAAAAATGTAATCAGAAAAAATTCTAGTAAAGAATGGAATGACAGATACACCAACACAAACACCGGCAACACTACCAAAACATTTTTCCCCAACACCCATATGGCCCACAGAACACTGAAAAAAATCAAAATTGACAACACACTAACACAAATATTCACAGGCCATGGAGGGTTCTCCGATTATCTTGTTCGATTCAAATGTAAGGAGAATCCTCTTTGCCCCTGCAACACCGGCGCCACAGAAACAATACTACACATAATTACAGAATGCCCCATCAACAACAAGGACCGACTTAACTTGGAACAGGAAACAGACATTAAAATAACAGAAGACAACTTACCACAATTCTTGACTGACGACGACTTCAGACAAATATTCGTAGACTATTGTAGAAAAGTCGCAAACATTGCCATAAAAAGGAACAGAACGACATAATTCATACATATTCACAATCGCATAATCATCTCACACTGCCACTACACCACTTAGCCACTTACCGTTATCCCGTTAAGATAAGTAAAGTTAATAGGTTAACCTACAGATGGCACTATATCTAAACATAGTAATGACCTCTTTCTACTATTTCTTAAATTTTTTTGTTTTGTTACTTCTCTTTTCTCAATCACTCCTATTATGTATTTATGGTATTTATGTTACATCAATTTTATTTATGCTATAACAATAACTGTAATAATTTAAATTGACTTGTTTATATTCTCTATGTACTTCAGCGTTTGTACTTAGTAATGACTTCTTTCTATTTCTTTTATTTATAACATCAAAAAAAAAAAAAAAACAAAAAAAAAAAAAAAAAAATGTATATATAAAAAAAAAAAAAATACGAAAAATAATAAAAAAAAAATATATATAAAAATATACAAAATTAAAAAAAAAATTATAATAAAAAAATATATATATATATAATAATATATATATATAAATTTAAAAAAAATAATAATAATAATAATAATTTCTTAGACTTCATTTTATTCTCTTACTTTAGCAAGAAACCCTCTGTTTTGTTACTTCTCTTCTCTCAATCGCTTCTTATGTGTTAATGTTACATCAATTTTATATTTATGCTATAATTATAATATAGTAATTAATTTAATTAATTACTATATTTTCTATGTATGTCCTTCAATGTTTGTACTTACTAATGACTTCTTTCTACTATTTCTTTTTATTTCTATCTTAATCATTATTAATAAAAATAAATATATATGCTTTAGTAACTTGTATTAACTGTATATAATTTAATGTAATTTGTATAATGTTAATTATTACTTAAGTTAATCATTATTCCTGCACAATGCTAATAAATTTGTAATATTAATCTAAATAATAATAATCTCCCACTTTTATAATTTATTATAAACTCATTGTATATAAAACATTACACTAATATATCACTACAATCATCGACCCCATTATACACCAACATCACATTATTCACTCATTACACCAATTTAATTAATTGTATATAAACTTACACTATTACATACTACTATATCATCACTATATTAACATTACTTTAATTATTAATTCTATCAACTCCACTAACTATATCATTAAATAATTTATTAACTAAATTAAATTTAATATAATTACATCCATCTTTTAGTATATTTACATACACTACTTTAACTAACTCTATTAATACTCTACACACTAATTAAGGTCTCTGATTATGTCAGAGGAGATGAAAGCCCAAACTAAATAGTTTGGAATTTAAAAAAAAAAAAAAACCTAACCTAACCTAACCTAACCAAAACAGAAATTTTCTAAATTAACAGTCATTCTGCCTGGTTTTTGGTCGAATTTGATCGAGATCGATTAGTTTTGGCTAGACCAACTATATACTAACATTTCTGGACGACCATCTCCCCAGGAACACCTGGAACAAAAATATACATATAAATATTGACTTAGAATATTTTTCAATAAAAACAATATCACTCCAGCTCACCTGGTGACGCTGATCCATAGCTGACCGCCGTGCTGACACTTGTTGTTAGCGCGCAATTTATCCACCTACCTTCAAACTCATTAACTCCCCGATCTGACCAATAGTCTTCAGGAAATCTCGACATTTCCTTGGCAAAACAGCAATTTTTTCAAAAATTTTACAGTCATCCCAAGTTTTCTGGAAATTTTAGTATCAAACCAGTTCCGGGTTTCAAGTTGAGGTTATAGCCCGCGACGAGGCGGTTCTCTGGACACCCCACACGTGGGCCTACGAAGCCTCCTTCCCGGATTTTTTGGCCCTTATACAGCCCTCTTAGCACTGGGGGATTAATTTAATTATATACAACATATTGACCATAGACTTAAGCATATACATGTTTTAAAATTTTTTAGGATAATTTAAAGTTAAGTTTAGTTAAGTTATTGTAACCGGACCGGGAGGATTGCCCCTCATCGGCGGCAGCAATTCCTCGTTGTATTGACAACAAAGGATTTTGTGTCGTCACTGATCGGTGGACCATACGGTTCATAACAATCATTTGACTACTATTGACAATCAGTCGTTATACATTCATATACATTTTATTATATATATATACAATTTATTGACTTGAAGAAAATTTACAATACAAATTATTATTATTGCTCTATTTAATTATTACTATTCATTATACAACTATACTTTGACTTATTAATTATATTATTTACACAAACGCACCAACGCGTCGAGCCATTTACACTCGACCGGTGATTACAGACACCCGCGTACCCCGGAATGTATCGTACACCACCACCAACAACGAATATGGAAGAACAGGCACAGCAGCCCTGTAATGAAAAAGCACAAACATTGATGTACATAGAAAATACCCCAAAAGCCAGTGGCTCAAATATCACAAAAAGGGGGACATTCGAAACAAACAGGGCTGTGTTTGACCGTACCTCTGCTGACTCCCGAACCACCACTCAGCGCTCCCCACCAGTGGCCTCGAAACAAAAAGTGGGACCGCCGCCTGCGCTGAATCACACTGTTACAGTGAGAAAGAGCGCAGGTGACGGCCAGAAGGACAAAAAGATCAGATCCAGGTATGCGGACGCCAAGGAGAGGCTTCAGGAGGCGAAAGAACTCCTTGGTATGTCCCGCAACCTAAAAACCGAGGTTAAAAACGGGGTCATTGAGATCCTGGAGAAGCTGGTGCAGTACGTGAGAGAGGGTGAGAGGGAAAACGCAGGGCAAAAACCAGTAGAGAGCGTAGAACCATCTACCAAGCTAGAGATTCCCCAGCTGGAGCGTCTCAAATCTATGATGATGGCTCATAGTGAGATGTTGAGCTCCAGCAGGGAACAAAACGAAAGACTGGAGGAGGCATTAACAAACCACGCCTCTCTCCTCCAAACGGTCGACCAATATAAAGCGCAGATGCAGCAGAGCCTGATCCAAATGAAAAATCTGGAAGGTGTAGTCAGATACCACTCAATCACCCTCGAAAAAAGCAAAGACAACTCGACTACCACCCCCGCGGTAAAAGCGAACGCTGAGCTCCTGCAGGAAGTCAGGGAGCTCAAAAGCACCACGCAGGAGCTCAGCAAACGCGTGGAGCAGACTAACTGCGGACCGCGAACTTACGCGGAAATGGCGGCCCAATCAAGGCCGCGCATCGAGGAAAAAGCCCATGCAATAGTGGTATCCACAATTAATAACGACAGCTCTAACATTCTCATGGATGAAGTCAGAGACACAGTGAAGGCCAGAGACAATGGCATCAAAATTCAAAAAATGAAGCGGGTGAGGGGACCCAAGATCGTCCTCTCGTGCGCCACGAAAAAGGAGTTAGACTACGTCGCGGATAGTCTTAGGAAAAACGTGAAACTTGTGGTGGAGAACGCCAAGTACAAAAACCCGCTGGTCGTCCTCAAAAACATCTGCAAAAGGAAAACTGAAGCCGACATAACAGCTGCACTAGCCAGACAAAACGCGGAATTGGCGGAGGGTCTCTCGGCCGAGGAGGCCGCTGTCACTGAGAGATACCGGAGGAGGGCGAGACACCCAGACGAGTGCCACGTCGTCCTCCAAGTGTCACCGAAACTGTGGCAGAGGCTGACGGCGGCTGGGAGACTCTTCGTCGACGTGCAGTGTATTAGGGTGCAGGACCAAACGCCCCTAATACAGTGCATGCGCTGTCTGGGCTATGGCCACGGCCGCAAAACCTGCGCCGCAGAGGAGGAGGACCGCTGCACTAAGTGCGGACAGGCGGGCCATACTAAAAAAGATTGCGACCAGCACGCTAGCTGTCGAAACTGTGAGAAAGCGAAGCTCCCGCACTCACACCACGATGTGTTCTCTGATGAATGCCCAATAAGGGCACGGGCAGACGCGCTTGCAAGGGAAGCTGTCGCATACGCATAGCGAACACCGCGACGTCAACCGGCTGATACGAACACCACCACCGACACCTTTTACACCACTCACAGAAACCCTACACCACAACGCTACACAACATAAACCACACACACACCACATTTAACTACCACAAACCACAACATTAACCACACTTCACCACACCTACCATTCTAAGCCAAACACTAATACACTAACTACACACCACTATATAAAAACCCTACCTCACTACACTAACTTAACACAAACAAACAATCATCATCACATCACCATAACACAACAACATCAACAACAGACCACACAGTCACATACATACAGTATAGGAGAGCATGCGCGCGGACGTGATGACCGCGTCACGCGCGCATTCAATCAACATAAACACACACACACACGACATAGTACATATATACACAGAACAATACACACAATCACTCACCTCTCCAAACTACACTAGACATATAATACACAAATAATCCATTATGTTTGTAACATAATAGATTATAATAACATAAATAAAAAACTGAATAAGACAATCACGTAATACAAACAGTACAGCACATACAGATACACACACGCACACACACACACACATTCATAACGATCATACAACATAGACAAATCTCACTTAACCCACCAACACAACAATAAACACAACATATATTACATGCTTGAAGAATAGTAATTATATATTATAAACAAAAAACTATAAAATACAATAACATAAAATACAAAACAAAACACAGACATAACAAACATTATAAAACACAACAATATACTCAATGAATATAACTATATGCATGCAGCGTACTACTTATATTTGAAACAATAAAAAACTACAATCTACAACGTATACAATATATATACACACACGCAATACATTATGTGTCACACACATTTATGTGCTATAAAACACAAAAACCAATTAACACAGAACATACACGAGTGACTCAATAGTCACCACACACAAAGTACACACACGCGCAATGACTACATACCATAAATTATACTATTTAATAATAGAATAAAGTATGGAAACACATAAAATACATATGTACACAACACTCTCCTACACGACTTAATAAATACATAACAACATACACTAGACACAATACATAAACAAACAAAAAACCAGCATACAAAGTGCACAATCAGCTGCGCAACCTACACATCAGTACATACAAATACATATAAAACACATATATAATACACAAGTACACAACACTCTCCTACACAACTAAATAAATACATAATAACATACACTAGACTCAATACATAAACAAACAAGAGGGAGATCAAGACATAGATATAGATCTCAACCGGTTGCGAGCTCTGCTCGCCACAATACCCACAAAGAACATCATACTCGGCGGAGACATCAACGCCTGGAGTACCTGGTGGGGCAGCTCGACTGAAGATCCAAGAGGAGCAACATTCACAAGTTTCTTAGACGAACAAGAACTACATGTCATCAATCAAGGGGATATACTGACCTTTGAAACAAACAGAAGGGGACGCATGTACACTAGCATTGTAGACGTCACCACATGCAGCAGCCAGTTACTAGGGAGAGTGGAAAACTGGAGAGTGGACCGAGGTATCACCACATCCGACCACAACGCTATCACCTTCTCGATAAGGTTGGTAAAGCCACTAGAGCCTTTAAAACCAACCACTACGAGAAGGTATAACACCAAGAAGGCAAAATGGGAGGACTTCGAGAAACTCTTCAAACAGACCCTAGCTGAGAAAAACATCACCCCTGAAACGGTCGGAAACATAACAACCACCAAAGACATGGAACAACTAATCAAAGAATACACCACCATTTTACAGGAAGTGTGCGAGTCTAAAATACCAAAGATAGGGCAAGGTAAAGCAAACCCCACACCACCATGGTGGACTAAAGAACTCAATAACATGAAAAGAATGACACTTCGTCTGAAAAGATGAATAAGGAATGCAGCACCCACCAGGAAAGAGCACGTAATACAGGAATATGTGCGTGCTAAAGAACAATATAAGGAAGCAGCGGAACTGGCACAAACCACCAGCTGGAAGGAATTCTGCAACAAACAAGAAAAGGAGAGCATGTGGGATGGCATCTACAGAGTCATAAGACAAACAGCCAGGAGACAAGAGGACGTATTACTCAGAGATACAGACGGCAATACCATCAGCCCTGAAAACTCTGCAAAACTCCTGGCAGAAACATTCTATCCGGACGACTCTGTTGAAAGCGATACTCCCTATCATGCAAACCTGAGACAGCAAATTTCAACCGAACCGGCGGAACTGGAAGCAGATGACCCACCCTTCACATCAGAGGAGCTCGAGAAAGTGCTTTCATCACTAAACCCAAAGAAAGCACCGGGCCGTGATGGGTTTACATCAGACATCTGCAGCGTGGCTATTCAAGCAGAAAGGGAAACGTTTCTGGCAATTGCAAACCAATGCCTCAAACTCAATTACTTTCCCTCACAATGGAAAATAGCTCACGTAGTCATCATTAGAAAACCCGGCAAGGAAGATTATACTCACCCAAAATCTTACAGACCGATCGGCTTGTTATCGGTACTCGATAAAATATTCGAGAAAATGATGATTAGTCACATCCAACACCATATCCTTCCAAAGCTGACAGAAAACCAGTATGGCTTCATGCCGCAGCGAGGCACCGAGGACGCCCTCTATGACCTTACAAAGCACATCAGACAGGAAATCGCCGAGAAAAAGATTGTGCTCGTAATATCACTGGACATAGAGGGCGCCTTCGACAACGCATGGTGGCCAATGTTAAAACACCAACTGGCTCAAAAGAAGTGCCCAAGAAACCTATATGGGACAGTCGGCTCTTACCTGGCGGATAGAAAAATAGTCGTCAACTATGCAAGATCAACTTATGAAAAGCAAACCACCAAGGGTTGCGTCCAAGGCTCCATTGGAGGACCAACCTTTTGGAACATCATCCTGGACTCGCTACTACAACACCTGACAAGCGAGGGAACAAAGTGCCAGGCGTTTGCTGACGACGTGGTTCTTACCTTTTCGGGACACTCCGGTCAGGATATTGCCGAGTTGGCAAACAGGACCCTAACAACTGTAGTAAGCTGGGGCACCAGGAACAAACTGAACTTCGCGCCACACAAAACCCAGGGGATGATACTCACCAAAAAACTAAAGTTCAGCACCCCAGTCTTACACATGTCCGGCCAACCGATAAAAACCGTGGACACAATAAAAATCCTAGGCCTCCACATTAACAACACACTCACCTTCACAACACATGTGGACGCTGTCTGCAAAAAAGCCGCTGCCATTTACAAAAAACTAGCATGCGCGGCAAAGGTGACGTGGGGCCTAAACGGAGAAATCGTCAGAACCATATATACCGCGGTAATAGAGCCGATTATAACTTATATATAAATTCAATCTAAATCAACAAATATAAACAAAATCTTAAAAAAGGCACGGACAAAAGTCTGTGGTAGTTAAAATCTTTTAATAAAAAAAAAAAAAAAAAAAACCTAACCTAACCAGTCCCACTTTTTTTTTTTTTTTTTTTTTTTTTTTTTTTTTTTGCCGTGGGCCATGGACGTCGCACCCCGCCAAATCGGTCCGGGGTGACAGAAGAGGCGGCGCGCAACCCCATTGACCCACCCTGCAAGCACCTCTTCTTCGCCGTGCAAGCGGGCCACCGGTACCCGATTTTTGTCTTCGGTGGCCCGCTCAGCGGTATGCCCTCTCGGGCTCCTCTCCTGTCGACGCCCCGACAGCTTTCGCCGTCGAGGCGTCGTCCTCACGCGGTGGCCTCACGTCGGGTGACCGGACAATTCCCCGGTCCGATCACCCGAAGCCTCGGTTAGGGCGGCATCAGGCGCAGGTATTCGCGCCTGCGCCGCCCCGGCCGCTGACGGCGGCCCGGGTCACGGGAATCCTCCCGGACTCGTTCCGCCGTCTCCTTCTGCGAGATAACAGCCTCGCAGAAGGCGGCGACCGCGTCCCAGTTCCTGACGCTGTCGACCATCGCCCTCGCGACAGCCGGCAGCGTCAGGTCGGCACCGATTACAGCGACGAGGTCACGGCGCTGCCCGTCCCAACTCGGACACACCTCCAGTGTGTGTCTCGCCGTGTCCTCGTCACTGCTGCAATGGTGGCAGGCCGGAGTCCACTCCCTATACGCGACCGTGTGCAGGTACAGACCGAAACACCCGTGCCCTGACAATACCTGCACCAGCCGAAAGGAGAGGACTCCGTGCCGCCGCTCCATCCATTCCATCAGTACGGGCCGGAGGGCCTCGACGGTAACGACACCGTGTCTTGGCCTCTCCAGCCGCGTAACCCAACGGGCGATGACGTCTCGGCGGGCGTCCTCGCGCCAGGTGGCTATCTCGCTCAACGATGGGGAGCCACCTTCGTCGCGCACTGAGGTAACCCGCCGGTAGAGGTCGGAGAGCATCTCCGCCTCTAGGTCCCACGGGGGTGTCCCGGCCAATAGGCACGCCGCCTCTGTCGACACCGTGCGGTACCCGCGAATGGCTCTGACCGCCATGGCTCGCTGTGGCCTCCACAGAACCGCCCTGAGCTGGGCGTTCAGAGCCCTCGCCCACACGGGTGCGCCGTACATGGCCATTGAGCGGATCACCCCCGTATACAGCCGTCGGCCCTCGAAACTGGGTCCGCCCACATTCGGCATGAGTCGAGAAAGGGCGGACGCCGCGCCGACCAGCCGGGGAGCAATTTGGCGAAAATGCTCCCGGAACCACCATCGCCCGTCGAGCACCAGACCCAAGTACCTCATATGGGCCTGGATACTGATGTGGATGGAGTTGACGACTAACGAGGCGCCGATGGGCAGCCTCACACGGGGCCCATGGAATAGTAGGGCCTCCGTCTTGTTTAGGGCCACCCTGAGCCCCAGCGCCTCGATTCGCCTGACCATCTCCTCGGTGCCGAGAGTGGCCAGGCTCGCCGCCTCTTCGAATGTCCTGCCCCGGGCTGTGACGAGCGTGTCGTCAGCATAGCAAATAACGCTCAGCCCGGGGGGGAGACTCCCTCTCAACGCCCAGTCGTACCCGATGTCCCACAGAGTCGGCCCCAGAACCGACCCCTGCGGAACACCGCACGACATGGGCGTCCGCACAATGTCCCCTGCGGGGCTCGCGTAGAGCACACTGCGCCCCTCCAAATAGTCTGCCACCAGCCGCCTGAGGTACAGGGGCACTCCATGGAACCGGAGCGCCTCCCTGATGCAGCTGAATGGCAGACTATTGAAGGCGTTGGCGATGTCCAACGACACCGCCAACAACACTCCTTTGCCGGCGACAGCCTCCGCGGCCGTCTGCCTCAGGCGTAGCAGGGCCCCGATGGTCGAACGCCCCCTCCGAAACCCAAATTGAGCGTCCGACAGATCGGGCCCCACCTCCTCCAGGTGCTGGACGATGCGGGCAGCGAGGACACGCTCCAGCAGCTTACCCACATCGTCCAGAAGCACAATGGGCCTGTAGGCCGACGGCGAATCCGGGGGCCGTCCCGGCTTTGGTAGGAGAACCAACCTCCCTTCCTTCCAGCACTCAGGAAACTGTCCAGACGTCAGACAGGCGTTGAACAGTCGCAACCTAACCAGTCCCACTCGGTCTGTGCCCGAGTAAGCAGCGTTTCTTAAGTGCTCCGCGCTAAAAAATTCCTTAAAGTGGGTTTTTCTTGCCCGATCGCGACCAAACAAGTGTTGTTGTGTGCGGAAGGTGAAGCCCCACAAAGTGTTGCATCTAGTTTCAACCGCACGATCACCCCTTAAGTAGGAAACCTAAAAAACAACATTTTTGGGGGTTAAATGAGTGAAAAATATTCAGTTTTTGGCGATTTCTACTCAGCGTATAGTGCTTCCATGCGAGTGAAAGGTGTCCTCGGGAGGGGCTCATTTGCCCGCGTCGTTTGGTGGTTGTTTTGTGAAAATCGGAGCAGCGCAAGTGCGTGAAAAACCGGAAAAAACAACTCCGCCACGTGGTCCTAGTCGCCACGAGGTCCTCGAAATACCGAAGCCAGGAAGCTGAAATTTTTACGGCAGGTAGGGGCTACCTACCCCACCACAAAACCATTTCCAGAATAATTTTTGGACATATAGTTTTTGAACTATTAACAAAAAACTAACTCAAATTTGACCGTTAATAACTCAGAAAGTACAAAGAGTTAAGAAAAACTAGAACTGCTGTCTGTTGCGCGCTCGCTCGAAGAACAAGTTGCAATAAACAGAACATTTAATAGATAAGTACTTTTATATATATAATTGAAAAACCAAAATTTTTACTTTTTTGTGAATTAGAGGGTAGATTGTAAATATAAAATTCCAAATTTTGTATACATAGATAGAGCTCGATTTTAGAAAAATTTTGACACCTTTTTTAGATTTTTAGTATTGATAGATTTAGAGATATTGAATTTTTATTGAATTATTGTTATTAATTAGAAAATATTAATTATAAAATTATTTTAAGACTTGCATAGGCTCTAGATAGCCCAGGGGCACAGTCTGAGTCCAAACTCGGCACCCCTAACTCAATAAATAAAGATTTCTGACATTCTGGGGGTCTCGGGGGGTAACTTGAATTTCGCAAAATATTTTATAACTCGCGAACCAGACGTCGTAGGAAGACGGGGTTTTCGATATAGTTAAGGGGGGGTAATTAGGAATAGATTTTTGACATCAAATCTCAAATTGGAGAGAAAATTTTATTTTTTAGATTTAGACATCTGAGTGTAGCCCTGGTCGAGCCCATACTCCCAAAGGTTTTTGCACCCTCCTACAACGCTTGGATCGGGAGATATTCACGTTTTAGTTTCTATTTTGACAGCTCGGCGGCCATCTTGGAAGTTTTCAGAAGGCCACATCTCCGGAGATAATTACCGTAGGACTTTGGGGATTTCGGTGTCGGCATAAGGGGGGAGCAAAGAACCGGTAGCTGTAAGAATATTCCAAATTGGGGGTAAAAATTTTTGGCATTTTGTTTTTAGTCTCAGTTGGTAGATTTACCGGTCCCGAACCCGAAACTCCAAACCGCATTTTCCTGCGGTCCTTAGATCCGGAGATATACCCCTCCAAAGTTTGGTTTTGACAGTGGGGCGGCCATCTTGGAAATTTTCAAGTGGCCATAACTCTGCTCGGTTTGAACATAGGAAGCTGCGGTTTTCAGTCGGGGGACCGTCGGGGGGGGGGGGGCAGAAGTTTTGACCCCGTGGGGTCGGGTGTAAATCTGACCCCCCAAAATTATGGCTCGAGTTAGGAGCGGGACTAGGTTTGTTGAGCTGTGAGAGTACTGAAAGTCTAAACCCGGACTTTCTGGGCCTAATAGGACCGGAGATATCGGCACCCCAAAACACCCCCTGGGACCTCCACGGAAATTTGGGGTCGCAGTTTCTCCGGAACTATTGGTCGTAGAGACACAGGCTTTTCTCGGCAAATATCGGCTTGGTTTCGGCTACTAGAAGCTCCAGCCGACTTCCTTCTGAGGATTCTTCTTCCTCGACTTCTTTTCTTCTTTTTTCTTCTTTCTTCTTCTTTTGTCTTCTTTTGGCTAGGGTCGCTTTTTTGCGCCCCGGGGACCCCCTGCTGAGTCCCGGCAGCCCAGAAGAGCAGTAGTAGCCGAGATATTTAGGGTAAAAAATTTTTGAAAAATTTGTAAATTCCGGATTTCGATACAAACCGGGTAGGTAAGTCTTGGACAGCTTCTCGCAGGCCGGCGGCAACAATTGGGCGTTACATTGGTAACACACCATTTTGTGCCGCAGCCGGGTGGGTGCTGTTCGGGAGGTGCCACCTGAACAAGACAAGCCCAAATAAGGCGTCAAATAAATATAAAATTGACAGGGTATAGAAAACCCATTTTAGTAATTAGTAGACTAAGAATTTTACCCTACTGTAATTTTAAACAAAATTTTAAAATTTTTATTCTAATTGTATAGTGACGTTTTCTAAGATTTTATTTTAATCTTAATTCTATTTTAATTTTATTGTCTAGGATTTTATTTTATTTTAAATTTAATTTTATTTCAATTTTATTGGCCTATTGCTATAATTTGATATATACAATCTTATTGACAAATTTAACTTTATACGAGTTAATACAATACATTGACACTATATATAATACTATATACACATAATCCTATTTACAAAGGCAATTTACACCTGCAACATATTAATTTGACGGACCGGACCTATACATCCGGTCTAAAGACGTGCATTGACCCAAATAATAGACGAGATTCGGACCTTTACACCGAATCTACGAATAGACGGCACCGCGAACCGTAGAATGTACCGTACACCAGTTAACAACAAGAAGAATCCGTTTTTGCAAGAAACACAAAGGGAAGAAGAAGAAAAATACATACAAATAGAGGAAATGGACAACAATAAACCAGAAAAAGTAGAAATGGACAAAATGTTCGTAACAACAGAACTGAATAAGGAAAATACGTCTACCCCCAAAAGTGAGGGGAAAAGACAAAAAACACCCCAAACCACACAAGAAACGGATAATACAAGTCCGCCTGTAAAGGAACTAAAGAAAAATTTTGAGGTGCAAGCCCTTCAGCCCTGTAACAGCAAGACAAATAAACAGACAAAAGATCTGACGAAGTTGAAACCGCAAGTTGCTAAACCGCAGAGCGGGCAAAAGGCGGAATCACCAAATACAGGGAATACAAAAAAAGGGAGAACTGCCACCAAGTACTGTGAGCGTAATAATAAACAAAAATAAGAATTTCAAAAATGAAATAGAAGAGGCACTCTATTACAAGAAATCAGGAATTGATCTACTAGAATCAGGAAAGAATATAAAAGGAGAGATAAAAACAGGTACAATTGCAATCCTGAGAACTTTTTATAAACTCGTAGAAAGGATAGTTAACAAACAAAAAGCGAAAGAAGAGAACAAAACAGGCGCTGATAAACAAAAAACAAGTACGGAAGAAATAGGTAAGAACCAGAAAGAAATACGGACTGTAGGAAATCATCAAGAAGAGCTGATAAAAGAGATTAAGAGTCATAAAAACCTTATGGAAGAGCAGAGGCACACAATGAATGCACTTAAAAATGCCCTAGAGACAGCTCCATTAATACCTGCAGGAAATGAAAGTAAAGAAGACAACAAGATGTTAGTAGAAGAAATAGGAAAACTAAAAGAGCTAACAGAGGGAATGAGCAAAAACATCATGGAAATAAAAGGAAGTATCCCTACATACGCCGAGGCACTAGCGAAGCCGCCAAAGCCTGAAGCAACAAAACCCAAACCAAAACACAGCGTCATTATCACCACAAACACAGAAACGCCGACGTATGACGATACAGTTAAGAAAGTCAGAGACACCCTGAAAGCAGAAGAGTATGGGCTCAAAATAGAAGGGGTCAGGAAAATAAGAGACGGAAAGGTGGTGATAAGCTGTGCGTCTAAAAAGGAAATAGAAAAGACCACAGAAAGACTAAAAACAAACAGTGGCCTAAAAATACAAGAAGCCAAGAATGGCAACCCATTAGTCATATTGAGAGAGGTTATGAGCTGCAACACGGAGGATACAATAGCAAAGGCATTAAGAACACAAAATGAGGAAATTATGGAAGGATTAACAGGTGAGGAAATAAAGATCGAAGAAAGATTCCGTAGAAAGGCCAGAAACTCACTACAAAGCCATATAATACTCCGTGTGTCTCCCAAACTCTGGATGCGCCTAACGAGTAAAGGGAAGATGTACCTCGGGATCCAACGTGTGGAAGTCTTGGACCAATCACCGATCATGCAGTGCTCCAAATGCCTAGCTTACGGCCACGGCAGAAAGCACTGCAAAGAAAAGGAAGATCTGTGCCACCACTGCGGGGAAGAGCACCGCAAGAACCAATGTCCTAAATGGAAGGCAGACGAACCGCCCACATGCATCAACTGCAAAAAGACTAAGCACTTGGATCCCGGGCACGAAGTGCACAGCTCAAACTGTGAAATTAGAAAAAAATGGGATGAACTAGCCAGAGCCAATACAGCATATTGCTAGAAGGGTTTCACCAACAACAAGACCACCAGCGCCAAGAAGAAACCCTAAAAGACATGTTGTCGCTCAACATCTATGACACATTAATTGCGCTCTTCAAGCTTTATCCAATTGTAATAAAGCCACTTCAAGAACATTAATTTTATAAACAAACCACCATAACAATTAAATTAAATATAAAAAGAGCACGGACAAAAAGTCTAGGGTATAACATACTCATAATAAAAAAAAAAAAAAAAAAAAAAAGTATAGCATATTGCTAAGGGCACCCTGGGCACAAACAGGCATAACCACACCTCCGCACAATCCTACGGCGTCATACAGGCTAACCTACAAAGGAAAAACCTCGCAACAACCGAACTAATGCTAGAGGCACAAAAACGTAAAGTTGCACTAGCACTGGTACAGGAGCCGTATATAGGAGCCGAGAAACGGATGAAGGGATATGGCGCCGCAAGAGTCTACCAAAACGTCGTTCGTGGTAACAGTGCAGTAGAGGCGGCGATAGTGGTGTATAACCCGGGAATCGTCGTCACACCGTACACGAAATATACGACAAATAACATTGTCGCGGTAAAACTCCAAACAAAAGCGTGGAAGATTCTTGCGGTGTCATATTACTTTGAACCGGATCAAGACATTGAACCATATCTAGACCAAATGGTAAAAATGTGCGGAGAGTGTGGTATAAGTAAAATAATAATTGGCGGTGACGCAAATGCTAAGAGTATCCTATGGGGAAGCAGCAGAACTGACAAAAGGGGAAAAGCAATGGTCGGAGCTCTTACGGAGATGGGCCTACAGGTATTGAACAGCGGTAGCACTCCAACCTTCGACACGGTGAGGGGAGGGAGACGACTTACCAGCCACGTCGACATCACCGCTTGTACTGACGAGATGCTGAACCTGGTGGATGACTGGAGAGTCGCAGAGGGCCTTACGGGCTCGGACCACAGCGGGATAACCTTTAAACTACACCTGAGGAAAATTGATAGCATCCACATATCTAGAACAACCCGTAAATTTAACACCAAAAACGTGGATTGGCCTGAATTTCATAGGAAACTAAGCCAATCCAAAATTGAACAAAAAATTGATATAGACACCATAAACAAAATAGACATCACAAACGCAATAGACCAATTTGTTAATATATATACAGACACAATAACCAAAATATGTGGAGAGCTAATACCGAAAAAGGAGAAAGTAGAAAGACTGAGGGTCCCGTGGTGGTCCGAGGAGCTGGAGCGACTGAAGCGGGGAGTCACCACCAGGAAGCGGAGGGTACGGTGCGCTGCCCCCATGTATAGGAAGGAGGTGGTTGATCGATACCTGGAAGCCAAAGAGCATTATGAGCAGGAAGCCAAGAAGGCACAGACCAGAAGCTGGAAAGAGTTCTGCTCCAAACAGGGTAGAGAAGGCGTATGGGAGGGGATATATAGAATTATAAAGAACACCAGCAAAAGGGAGGAAGACGTGCTTCTGGTGGTAAATGGAGTACAACAGGGACATGTAGAATCCGCAAGACTGCTAGCCGAGACGTTTTACCCCAATGATGATAAAGAGGGTGATAGTCCGGAACACGCTGAAATTAGGCAAAAAGCCGAAAATGGAATAAACCTGACGCATAATTCAAATGAACCAGATTATACAGAGGATGAGCTGAAATCGGCGGTTCTGGACTTCAATCCCAAGAAAGCACCAGGGGATGATGGCCTGACGGCTGATATAGTCGCACAGGTCATCCTAAAAGACCTAAAAACGCACTTGGCAATGCTGAACAAATGCTGGAGTCACAGCTACTTTCCCAAGGCATGGAAAGAGGCCACTGTAGTAGTGCTGCGCAAACCGGGCAAGGAAGACTACACGCACCCCAAATCATACAGACCGATTGGCCTCTTGCCAGTCATGGGCAAGGTGTATGAAAAAATGCTGGTCCGAAGACTTACGCATCATCTGGTGCCCCGACTTAGCCCTCGCCAGTACGGCTTTACGCCCCAGCGCTCCACAGAGGACGCCCTCTACAATCTGGTGGCCCATGTGAGAGGTAAGCTTCGTGAGAAGAAACTGATCACCATGGTGTCGCTGGATATAGAGGGTGCATTCGATAGCGCTTGGTGGCCTGCGATTAAAGTCCGGCTGGCTGAGGAGAGGTGCCCAGATAGATTGCGGCGGACATTAGCCAGCTACCTGGATGACAGAAAGGTCAGGGTGAGGTACGCTGGCCAGGAAAACGTTCGTAAGACCAGTATGGGGTGCGTGCAGGGATCCATAGGGGGCCCCATCCTGTGGAATCTCCTTCTGGACCCTCTGTTGAAGAGTCTCGCGAAAAGAGGAGAATACTGTCAAGCGTTTGCTGACGATGTGATCCTCGTCTTTTCGGGGGACACGGCAGAGAAAATTCAGAGGCGGGCTAATCCAACTCTCGAGCATGTAAGGTCGTGGGGTGTCATGAATAAGCTGAGGTTCGCGCCGCATAAAACTACAGCGATGGTGCTAACCAAGAAGCTGAAGTATGACACACCGCGGCTGAGCATGGGCGGGGTGGGGATTACCATGTCTAAGGAGATTAAAACCCTGGGGTTAACGATAGACAGCGGGTTGACGTTCGGTGCCCATGTTGCAAATGTTTGCAAAAAGGCACTGGGCGTCTACAAGCAGCTATCGAAAGCCGCCAGGGTGAGTTGGGGTCTCCACCCGGAAATCGTGCGCACTATTTATACAGCTGCAGTGGAGCCTATAGTCACATATGCCGCCAGCGTATGGGCTCCCGCATCGAGGAAAAAGTGTGTCCAAACGCATCTAAATGCAGTACAGAGGTTGTTCGCCCAAAAAGCGGTCAAGGCGTACCGCACGGTATCCCTCAATGCCGCGCTAGTACTGGCCGGTATGCTCCCCCTCGACATACGTATAAGGGAAAATGCCTCCCTGTACGAGGTCAGGAGGGGCCTTATCCGGCCAGTGCTGGATCGGAATGTGGAGGAACCGGTGCCGTATACTGAGAAGCCCCACCCTGCGGAACATAAAAGCGGCAGTTTCTTGATGATAAACAGCCAAGAAGAACTGGAAGAAATGGTGGGCGGTGCGGTGCGGCTGTTCACTGATGGAAGTAAGATTGAGGAAAAGGTCGGAGCGGCTATATCCGTTTGGGAAGGAGCCACCGAAATAAGAGGCCACAAACTCAATCTTCCGCCGTACTGCACCGTGTATCAAGCGGAACTGCTGGCATTATGCAAAGCCGCGGGGCTGGCAGCACGAAACAGATACGAGAACTGTGCGATTATAAGTGATTCAAGGGCTGCTTTAGAAAGCGTGATTAATTATAATTCGACACACAGACTAGCCGTAAAAACTAGGGAATATCTAAGGCAAGCCAGCGAATCTAAGAAAACAGTAAACCTATACTGGATAAAAGCCCATGCGGGCATTAATGGGAATGAAAGAGCCGACCACCTGGCTAAAGAGGCTGCCTTAAAGCTCAAAACTAAGCCCAAGTACGATAAATGCCCACTTTCCTTCGCAAAGCGCGAGATCAGAAGGGAGGCGCTTGCCGAATGGAAGGTAAGATTCGAAGAGGGCACGGCCGCGGGAGTAACGCGAACCTTCTTCCCAAATGCAATCGAAGCATATGCAGTTGTGAAAAAGTTAAGTGTCAACGGGGTACAGACACAGGTCCTCACGGGGCATGGCGGCTTTGCCGAATACCTGCACCGTTTTGGATGCGTACAAAGTCCGTCATGTCCCTGTGACCCCGAGAAACCAGAGTCCATACTGCACATGATACTTGACTGTCCCATGTACACACAAGACAGATACAATACGCAACAAACGATAGACACAAATATAATCTTTGCCAACCTTAGTAAACTTATTTTGGACACAAATAAGCAAAAAGTATTTTTAGATTATTGCATAAAAATAGCAAAGAAGGCAATAGAAAGAAATAAAAGTTAAAGTGTATAAAACTGATATAACAGAATAAAATATAACGGCTGTGTAGCAAAATATGAATAAGAATACTGTATATGCTATAATTAAGACAAAAGAGAATGTATCCGTGTAATAAAAAGAATATAAGGAAATGTAAATATAAAATAAGGATGGAAACAAATGTAACACGAATAATAAGAAAACAGATAGGAAATAAAGATAAGAATCCCCGAAGGGAAATTGAAAAACTTATTACCCTGCTAGATATTAAGATAGTATAGACAATCTCTGGTCATGCCAGAGGAGTTCGCGGGCCGGGTCCGAGGACCCGGACTTTTAAAAAAAAAAAAAAAAAAAAAAAAAAAAAAAAAAAAAAAACAGAAAACAGGAGCTACCCTAACATGGTGGGAACAAGAACAGGAAGTCCACTACTCATTATTCAAATTGGAGCCCTTCTGCACGGTCTTTCAATCAAAGCTCTATTAAACCGTCTTCGCAGAGCCTTTGTAAAAGAAACGAACCTTTTGGTGCGTAGAGTATTGGTGAAGGACATAAATTTATTAAAGACACAAATTACTACTGCCATTAAGCTTCACAATGATACTATGTGGATAAATAAATTAAAAAAGGTCGATAATCCGGGTAATGACCTCTGGAGAGTAGTAAAAAGTTTACGTAGTACCCCAAATACTATTCCTGCTCTTAAGACAACTAATGGTACCTTAACCACTAGTGTACAGGATCAATGTGACGCCTTAGCCGATGCTTTCCTAAATAATATGTTACTTACTCACAACTGGTGTAGTGAAGAACAAACTGCAATCAACATCTCTTTATCTAAACTAAATGAGTACAAAGTGAGATATGATGACAAAGTTGAATCAGTCCGTCCTAACGAGGTTAAAAAATGCATCTCTAACCTGAAAATACGTAAATCTCCAGGTGTTGATGATATTTCTAATTTACTTATTAAAAACATTCCACAAAAATGTATCGTTGCACTCACAAAAATTTTTAATGCCTGCTTCACTTTGAACTACTACCCTTCAGTATGGAAAAGGGCTAAAGTAATCGCAATTCATAAGCCAGGTAAGGACGCTTCTGACCCAACCAGTTACCGTCCCATTAGCTTATTACCCTGCCTTAGTAAACTTTTTGAAAAAATTATTTACAGACGTTTACACCGTTTATCTGGTAACCTATTAATTGACGAGCAGTTAGGATTTCGTGAAGGCCACTCTACTATCCAGCAGCTAGCTAGAGTTGCTGAATCTGTATCACATAATCTTAACCTTAAACACTCTACTGGAATGTTTCTGCTAGATATCGAGAAAGCATTCGACACGGTCTGGCATAAAGCACTTTTACATAAGTTGTTGTCTTTTAATTTACCGTTATCCTTGATTAAAATTATAAATTCGTACCTATCGAACCGTAGTTTCAATGTCTACCTAAAAAATCAGGTATCTTGTACAAAACTAGTCCCTGCAGGTGTCCCACAGGGTTCAATCCTCGGCCCTTACCTGTTTTTGCTTTACCTAAATGATTTACCAGTACAAACTCGAACAAGCATTGCTTGTTTCGCTGACGACACAGCGTCCTTCACGTCGTCTCATGACATTGACCTCATAGTTGATCGCCTCCAACTCTCTATAGATAGCCTAGTATCCTATTTTACTAAATGGAAACTAAAAGTAAATGCGTCCAAAACTGAAGCAATCATGTTTACTAGAAAACGTACCTTACCAAAACGTATGTTAAACATAGACAATGTTAGTATACCTTGGAAGCGCCATGTCAAATACTTGGGAATCACTCTTGACACTAAGCTCAACTGGTCTGAAAATACATCCAAATTATGTCTAAAAGGCATGAAGGCCTTAAATGCACTTTATCCTGTTCTTAATAGACGTTCGTGTCTAAGTAGCTATACGAAACTTCGTATTTATACTACATTAGTTAGACCATGTATTACGTATGCCTGTCCTGTTTGGAGCAGTACTTGCCAAACTAACGTTAAGAAGTTACAGGTTATACAAAACAAAGCTTTAAAATATGCTTTTAATACCCCTTATCGTACTAATATTCATAAACTTCATTTAAGAATAGGCTTACCGAAAATCGATGTATTTATTTATAAACTTTCTGAAAAATTTTATATTCGCAATAAAAACAAAAATAAAAACAAATTAATTAGTAATATTTGCATATCTACTAAAAATAATCTTCCGTTTATCGATACTTACAAAAGATACAAGTTGCCTCATCACTTATTTTTATAAGTGTTATGAATAGATTGTTTACAACATATGAGCGTCCGCGGTCGTTCGATGCTGCTGTGCGCGCTATAACCGTCCGTATTACCAGGTGGTATGTGGGGTGGATGTTGCGCGCGTAGCACGCGCCTGCGACTTTGCGCGCTTGTGTGTGTGATAAATACACGACGAGCTCTTGTTGCTATCTGTGAACCGTCAGTTTCGTGCGTCGTGCGCTTGATATTGTGTCAATATCTAACTACCTTCTTTTTGGTCATACAATTAATGTGCATATTCCTTTCTTAAACGTAATGTTCATTCTAAAGCTTACGTAAGTGTTAAGAATGTATGATATATAAAAATGTTATTGCTAATTTATCACCTATTTAAGTTAGATGTTCCTGTTTTTAGTTTAAATGAGCATAATAGCTTGATAAACGAAGTTATTTTTATTATCATTGTACTACTAGGATATAAGAAATAACACTGGTTTGTACTACTTCATGTTTATGTATAATAAAGATATTTTGAAATTGAAAAAATTGAATCAAAGCTCTATGCTATCCACAGAGCAATTGAGAAGTTTAAAAGTAGCAGCGCCACCACCGCTAACATATTAAGCGACTCGCGATCCTCGTTAGACTTGCTAAAAACCCCTCATACATCACACCCCTGACATACATCATAAGGGAAAACATAGCAGCTATCCGTGCACAAGGAAAAACCATCCGGCTATTTTGGCTAAGAGCACACGCAGGCACCGCCGGAAACGAACGAGCGGACGAGCTAGCGAAGAGAGCAGCACTGGCAACAACATCCGCCATATCATACGACAAAGTGCCCCTATCATTTGTTAAAAGAACCATCCGAGAGGAGACCACCAAAACATGGCAGAATCGGTAATACGCCGCCACAACAGGAGAAGTCACAAAAAAGTTCTTCCCGGACGTTGCCAACAACTATCGTCTGGTGAGATCAACAGCATTGACACCAATCCTAGTACAGGCGTTCACAGGTCATGGAGGCATCGCAGCTTACCTACATCGCTTTAAGCTTAAAGAAAACCCCAGCTGCGAATGCGATGACACTACCGATGAAACCATCTGGCACATAATCTACGACTGCCCTCGCTTCCTTGCAGAGCGGACAGAACTCGAGATCATAACTGGTATGCAAGTGAAGGAAAATACCATGCATTGCTTACTGGACAATAAAGAGACAAGACCAAGTCTCTTAAAATACATAGACAATACTGTCAGGAGAGCAAACCTGGGAAATAGCACATTAGACCAGCAACCCACACCATCATCATCCCAAAATCAAACAATTAACAGCAGTGCACAACCCGACAGGACAATAGCAGCCACGCAAAGGCCCACAAATATAATAACAACGTCACAGTTACTGGCAAACGGCGAAGACGGAGCACCAGGGATCGTAATACGCCCGGTGGCTCTCTTCATGACCACAAATACCGAAAGGCTGGGCATTTCATTCTGCCATGTGGATATGAAGAACAGGGTATCCATATCACCGGGACTAGCTGTCCTTCTTAAAGGAAGCACTAGCAGAACAACCCTGAAGTATTCCAAATACAGCACATATAGCGCAATCAACATCAGGAATACAGAATATCGGCTCATACGAACCCACAATAAAACTATACTGGTATTCGACAGAAAAGCCGACACAACACAGTTCGCGCAAGCTAGTGCACTCCTTCAAGACATAGCGAAGGACGGCGAAGAAAACGCCAACACAATCCCCAAAACCATCAGTGTGGACGCAATGGCAGTGGGCTTCGATAAAGGAGAAGCCGCGGACTACATGGGATGCATCATGGCCTCGAAACATCATAATATCGTGATATATGAGAACAGAGGCCAGGACCTGAGCTTTTTACTTGCTCCCCCTGTAATAAAAATAACACACTCCGCGACAAACATACCACTCGGAGCCCCCTCTACAAGCCAAGCAAACCCTACTCAGCCGGAACCAGCCACGCTGCAGCGCCACCACGAGCAAAAATACAATGCGGGAAACAAAAATATAACCACTAAACTAAAGAAAACATCAAAAGCACTCTTGACGCCACTCTTTGCTGCTGTCAATAGCAAGAATTCCCAAGGAATTCTTACAGCGCAACTGGGAACAGCTCTAGAGGCTTTCACTAAGAAAAACCAACAACACACAACACCTAACACAACACTATCCGCCGAAAAAGGAACTGTGAAACCACCCATTTGCCGGCCGGGGAGTACGACGACGGACCTCTATATAAACGCCTTTCTCGAACACAAGGCCATACTAGAAGGCATAATAACCATCAAAGCCCGGACAGCCAGCAACATACTCCAAGCATACCACCGCCAAAGTATTATGTTGCTGGAAGACAGACTCGAGGAAGAGGAGGCCACGTTATATAAAAACCAGACAGGCAAGGTCATAGCGGGCAAACCCATCATTGCCCACATGGCAGCGTTTAGTGCCACCGCAGGTTCCGTTGACCTTGACCGGGAAACCACAAAGGAGACCGGTAAAATCACATTCCACACCCCGGCAAACGACCCCATCGTAGTCACCGCAAAATACACCCAGATCTGACTCACGGAGAAGATTCTAGATCAAGCCAAAACCCTGGAGACGAGTGACACATGGAGTCTGCCAGACAAAATCACCTTAGTCAATGGCCTCCCGGGATGCGGCAAACCTACCTGGATAGTAAACAACTTCAATCCCGCAAATGACATTATATTAACACCACTGCTCAAAGGAAAAGAAGATCTCAAAATAAAATCAGCCAACGAATGGGAAAAAGAGCGACGAATAACGTCTATACAGTCGCCTCGGCCCTAGCTAATGGAGTCCGGTTCAGAAAAGACCAAGTCCTCCACAGATTAATAATCGATGAAGCGCTCGTGAACCACTTCGGCTCACTAGTCCAACTAATGCGCACTGTGGAAGCCAAGGAACTACTCCTAATTGGCGATTCAAATCAAATCCCATTTATAGATCGGGAAAATTTATTTGCACTGCAATACGACAAAGCCATGACAACACAGTCAAAAACGCAGGAACTGTTGTGTACGCATCGGTGCCCCATGGATGTAGCATATGCCCTCCAGAGACATTATAATGGCATATACTCGTCAAGCAACATCATAAAATCCCTCAACATAAACACCTATACCGACGCCGTCATTCCACCCGCCCTTCCAGAGACGCTATACCTGTCGCACACCCAGGCAGAGAAAGAAAGTCTCAAACAAAAGGGATACGGCACCGGGGAGGGCTCCGATTTACGAACCATCCACGAGGCACAGGGACTCGGCGCACCAAACGTCATTATCATACAGACAAGAAATGTGGTGGTAAGACTACATGACAGTATCCAACACGCAGTGGTTGCCATCTCCAGACATACTAGATCCTGCACCTACTATACAGACACTCGTGAAGACGCCATCTGGTAACTCATGAGGCAGTCTATAGATCAGGATTCTGGTACCGTACTGGAGTACAACAAAATGATGGCAATCAAACACAGGGACCACGGGGTGATGAGCAATTTAGGTCTAATACCAAAATGAGACAACTCAAAACCAGCAAAAGCAAAACAGAGCTATGAAACAGAGAGAAACCTATACATCATAAATAGCAACAACAGATGGAAACAGCCATGACAGCGAATAAAACCGTTCAACAACCAACGGTAATAGCTGAACCCAAATCACCAAAATAGAATAAAATTTGACCCACAGTAACAGAAAATCTCCAAAATTAACAAATTCTAACAATATAAAGTACAGAAAGCCGCCATTCAAAAATTTAATAATAATCCATTTTCATGCCTCCTGAGTTTTCTTACCGGATCTTTCTCAGTCTGGCCGTGTTCCGATCCGGTAGTAGTTGAGATACAAACCACAAATAATAAACTTCATATAACTAAATTAAACAAATCCCAGTGAATATAAGTAAAGTAGGCCGCCACCCAAAACCTAATAATAATAATTCAGTTTCATGCCTCCTGAGTTTTCTTACCGGATCTTCCTCAGGGTGGCCGCGTTCCGATCCGGCAGTAGCTTACATAACTTAACCTGATAATAACAAACCCTAAACAACAAGTAAAATCAATCACTCTCTTCTGTATAAAATGTGGGTCAAATCCAATATCGATACATCATGAATTAACAAAATAAACTAACTGAAAGTAATTATAATAAATTATCAACAGCAAACAAAACCGTCAAAACACCATACGGTAATAGTTGACATATAAAACCGTTTTAACATCCAACAGTCAAAGTTGAAATAATAATTAACATCTTTTTCAACACAATGTGTAATAACGCCACATCAAACACTCTTGAATTATATAACTTCACAATTAATAAATCATCCATCCATCAGCCCGTAAACGTCTACTGTTGGACATAGGCCTCCCCACGAGAATGCCATCTATAACGGTCCTGTGCCACCTGCATCCAGCGGTTTCCTGCGACCTTGATGAGGTCATCAGTCCACCGAGTGGGGGGTCGTCCTACGCTGCGTCGTCCAATTCGTGGTCGCCACTCGAGAACCTTTTTTCCCCAATGGTTGTCGGTTCGTCGAGCGATGTGGCCTGCCCATTGCCACTTCAACGTGCCAATCCTTAGGGCTATGTCGGTTACACCCGTTCTTCTACGGATTTCCGTATTTCGGATTTTATCACGTAGAGAAATACCGAGCATAGCCCGCTCCATAGCACGCTGAGCGACTTTGAGCCTTTTTATGAGGCCGACATTTAGAGACCACGTTTCAGTTCCGTAAGTCATCGCTGGTAACACACACTGGTCATAAACCTTTGTTTTCAGACACTGCGGAATATTAGACGAGAAGATCCTCCTAAGTTTCCCGAACGCTGCCCAGCCGAGTTGGATTCGTCGGCTGACCTCTTTCTCGAAATTGGATCTACTTAATTGGACTGTTTGTCCTAGGTAAACATAGTGATCGACAACTTCGAGAATCGCATTCCCAACCAGGACCGGTACAGAAATGACATGGGCATTAGACATGATTTTCGTTTTGTCCATGTTCATTTGCAGCCCTACTAGTTGGGAGACTTTGCTGAGGTCATTAAGCATGGTGCCAAGGTCCTCCAGGGATTCTGCCATGACTACGATATCATCTGCGAATCGAAGGTGAGTGATGTATTCGCCATTGATGTTGAGGCCGAGTCCGGTCCAGTCTAAGAGCTTGAAGACATCTTCCAGCGCAGTGGTGAACAGTTTCGGAGAGATAACGTCTCCCTGTCTCACGCCTTTCTGCAGTTGGATCGGTTTCGTACTCTTATCCTGGATGCGGACTGACATAGTAGCGTCTTTATACAAACAATTCAGCACTTCGATATATCGATAGTCAATTTGGCACCTCTGAAGGGACTGCAGCACTGCCCAAGTTTCGACAGAATCAAAGGCTTTCTCATAGTCCACAAACGCTAGATACAGAGGCCGATTATACTCCTCGGTCTTCTGTATAATCTGGCGTAGCGTGTGGATGTGGTCTATGGTACTATAACCTTTTCGGAAACCGGCTTGTTCGGGCAGCTGGAAGTCGTCTAGCTTGCGCGCGAGTCGGTTCGTAATGACTCTTGAAAACAATTTGAACACGTGGCTCAGGAGTGAGATGGGTCTGTAATTCTTTAAGAGCGTTTTATCGCCCTTCTTGAAAAACAGCACCGCCACACTCCTGGTCCACGACTCTGGAACGTCGCCCCCGAGAATGACAGAATTAAACAACTTCTGTAGGGCTTTTAAAACTGGCTTGCCGCCTGCCCTCAAGAGCTCTGTGGTAATTCCGTCATCTCCCGGTGCCTTTCCGTTCTTTAATTGTTTTAGAGCCATTCTGATCTCGTACAAGCTGACGTCCGGGATTTCTTCGGTATAGTGCCGAGTTAGCTTGGATCTTTTTTTTTTTTTTTTTTTTTTTTGCGGTGGGCTATGGATGTCGCACGCCGCCAAATCGGTCCGGGGTGACGGAAGAGGCGGCGCGCAACCCCATTGACCCACCCTGCAAGCACCTCTTCTTCGCCATGTGAGCGGGCCACCGGTACCCGATCTTTGTCTTCGGTGGCCCGCTCGGCGGTATGCCCTCTCGGGCTCCTCTCCTGTCGACGCCCCGACAGCTTTCGCCGTCGAGGCGTCGTCCTCACGCGGTGGCCTCACGTCGGGTGACCGGACAATTCCCCGGTCCGATCACCCGAAGCCTCGGCTAGGGCGGCATCAGGCGCAGGTAGTCGCGCCTGCGCCGCCCCAGCCGCGGGCGGCGGCCCGGGTCACGGGAATCCTCCCGGGCCCGTTCCGCCGCCTCCTTCTGCGAGATGACAGCCTCGCAGAAGGCGGCGACCGCGTCCCAATTCCTGACGCTGTCGACCATCGCTCGCGCAACAGCCGGCAGCGTCAGGTCGGCACCGATGACAGCGACGAGGTCACGGCGCTGCCCGTCCCAGCCCGAACATACCTCGAGCGTATGTTGCGCCGTGTCCTCGTCGCTACTACAATGGTGGCAGGACGGAGTCAACTCCCTCCGCACGACCGTGTGCAGGTACTTGCCGAAGCAACCATGCCCCGACAAGACCTGCACCAACCGGAAAGAGAGGACTCCGTGCCGCCGCTCCATCCACTCCATCAGTACGGGCCGGAGGGCCTCAACGGTAAAAACACCGTGTCTAGGCCTCTCCAGCCGCGTAGCCCAACGGGCGATGACTTCTCGGCGGGCGTCCTCGCGCCAGGTGGCTATCTCGCTCAACGATGGGGAGCCACCCTCTTCGCGCATTGAGGTAACCCGCCGGTAGAGGTCGGAGAGCATCTCCGCCTCTAGGTCCCACGGGGGTGTCCCGGCCAATAGGCATGCCGCCTCGGTGGACACCGTGCGGTACCCGCGAATGGCTCTGACCGCCATGGCTCGCTGTGGCCTCCACAGCACCGCCCTGAGCTGGACGTTCAGAGCCCTCGCCCACACGGGTGCGCCGTACATGGCCATTGAGCGGATCACCCCCGCATACAGCCGTCGGCCCTCGAAACTGGGTCCGCCCACGTTCGGCATGAGCCGAGAAAGGGCGGACGCCGCGCCGACCAACCGGGGAGCAATTTGACGAAAATGCTCCCGGAACCACCATCGCCCGTCAAGCACCAGACCCAAGTACCTCATATGGGCCTGGATACTGATGTGGATGGAGTTGACGACTAACGAGGCGCCGATGGGCAGCCTCACACGGGGCCCATGGAATAGTAGGGCCTCCGTCTTGTTTAGGGCCACCCTGAGCCCCAGCGCCTCAATTCGCCTGACCATCTCCTCGGTGCCGAGAGTGGCCAGGCTCGCCGCCTCTTCGAGTGTCCTGCCCCGGGCTGTGACGAGCGTGTCGTCAGCATAGCAAATAACGCTCAGCCCGGGGGGGAGACTCCCTCTCAACGCCCAGTCGTACCCGATGTCCCACAGAGTCGGCCCCAGAACCGACCCCTGCGGAACACCGCACGACATGGGCGTCCGCACAATGTCCCCTGCGTGGCTCGCGTAGAGAACACTGCGCCCCTCCAAATAGTCTGCCACCAGCCGCCTGAGGTACAGGGGCACTCCATGGAACCTGAGCGCCTCCCTGATGCAGCTGAATGGCAGACTATTGAAGGCGTTGGCGATGTCCAACGACACCGCCAACAGCACTCCCTTGCCGGCGACAGCCTCCGCGGCCGTCTGCCTCAGGCGTAGCAGGGCCCCGATGGTCGAACGCCCCCTCCGAAACCCAAATTGAGCGTCCGACAGATCGGGCCCCACCTCCTCCAGGTGCCGAACGATGCGGGCAGCGAGGACACGCTCCAGCAGCTTACCCACATCGTCCAGAAGCACAATGGGCCTGTAGGCCGACGGCGAATCCGGGGGCCGTCCCGGCTTTGGCAGGAGAACCAACCTCCCTTCCTTCCAGCACTCAGGGAACTGTCCAGACGTCAGACAGGCGTTGAACAGTCGCCTGAGGCGAGGTTCGAGATGCTCGAGGAGGAACGTCATCACCCGGACTGGGACTCCGTCCGGGCCGGGGGCCGTGGTGGCGGAACGAATCTTCGCCACGGCTGCCCCCACTTCCGACTCCGTCACGGGCGGAACACTCTCGACGGCCTCCCGGTCGTGATCTGGCGAAGCCATGACCGGGGGCGTGTGCTCCGACTGCCGCGGGAACAGCTCCTCGACCACTCTACGAAGGAGGTCGGGCTGGAGGGTCTCGGTGAGGGGGGGACCCTGCGCGCGAAGCTTATTCAGCGACGCGCGATACGGGCGACCCCAGGGGTCACGATCGAGACCGTCCAGCATCTCCTGCCAACTCGCGTCCTTGGCGGACCGGATGGCCAGCCGAAAGGCGGTACGCGCACTGCGGTACGCCTCGTACAGCTGGCCCTTCCGCTCAACATCGCGGCGACGCCGCCGACTGCGGGTGTAGGACCTTCGGGCACTAATGCACGCCGCACGAAGGTCCGCCAGTCTTGGGGACCACCAGTAGACCCCCTGCCTCGGAGGTAGACGCCGCACCCTGGGCATGGCCGCATCGCAGACCTGCGTTAACGCACTGCGGATGCGGACAGCCTCAACGTCCACTCCGTCCGCTGGGGGTGGTGAGGACAGCCACGTATTCACGATGGCCGCCTCCGCCAGTAGGTCCCTATCCAGACGCCCCACAGCCCACCGCGGAAATGCGGGAGCCCGGTCCGCCCTGTGACCCCTGCTGGGGTCCCGGAGAGGGGAGACCTCCATCCGGATGTATCGGTGATCCGACAGGGTCTCCGCCTCCTCCAGGACACGCCAGTTCCTCACTCGTGGTGTGACAGCGGGGCTAGCGAACGACAAGTCCACTATCGACCCACCCTGCTGTCGCACACACGTGTTCACTGAGCCTCTGTTTAGGACACAGAGGCCCAGTGACGCCGCCCACTCCACGATCGCCCGCCCGCGATCGTCCGTCATCGGGGACCCCCACGCCGTGGATTTGGCGTTGAAGTCCCCCAGGACCAGGACGAGGCCCGGTGCCAGTCGCCGTATCGAAGCCTCCAAGGTGGTGAGGGAGGCCCCAAAATCGTCCATTCTCCTGTTAGGGGAGAGGTAAACGCTGTAGAGTGTGACCCCTCCCCATTCCGCAGCGACAAATTCCTCGCCCCTATCCAAAAGGGATAAGGACGGGAAGCGCCGCTGCGTGGAGGTGACGATTGCCGCGGTTCCGTTCCGGCTGACCACCCAATTGGGGCGATCAGGCACGACGTACGGTTCCGCGACTACAGCTGCACCGATCGACCACTCCGCCATGGATTGCAGGAGGAGATCCTGCGCACCGGCGGAGTGGTTGGTGTTGGCCTGCAGGAGGTGAGTGGACTGGGCAGCCATTAATGGGCCGTGTCCATCATCACCTCCTGGCTTGCGGCGGGCGATCGGACCGCGCTAGGAGCGGGAGCGGCCGGAGTCGAAGGGCCGCTCCGCCCCTTTGGAGCCGAAGCCGGAGGTCTGCACGCCCCAGAGCCCATGCGGTGCTTGGCAGGCTTATTGCCTGCCGCACACGCGGGGCAGTGGGGCGGGGCGGCGCAAGATGCCGCCATATGCCCAGTCTGACCGCAGCGGAAACAGAGTCCGCCGCAGTCAAAGCAATTAGTGCATGTTGGCCGGGTGTGCCCGACCGCCATGCACTTGAAACACCTCGCAGGCCGGTGCTCCAGCACGGTGACTCGCGCTAAACTCCAGCCCACGAGGAGCCTGCCTGAGTCAGCCAGTTGCCTGACCGACTCCACTGGGCACTGCACCCAGGCGGCACCTACGCCGCCCGGACCGGGCCGGATGGCGCCAACCCGGACGGTGTCCATGGGACACCCGGTTTTCGAGGCAATGGCCTCCCGGATGTCTTCCACCGTCACGGAGTCGTCCAAACCCGCGATGCGCATTTCGGCGCACTTTACGGGTCTGGCGATTTTGACGCCACCCTCCTCGGCGAACAGACCTCGTAACTTCGACGCCACGCTATCGGCCGTCCTGGTGCCCTCGGCCCCAGGGAACTCTAAGATCCGAGCCCCTGTACGGGCCTTGCGGGTCCTGGCTTCGACGCCTCCTATGTCGGAGACGTCGAGCTCCCGCCGGGCTTTCCTCAGAACGGCCTCATAGCTGAGGCCCCTTTCTGCCGCCTCAGGCAGCACAGTGATCACCACTGCGGCTGTCTTCGGCGGCCGGAGCCCCTTGCGCGGCCTCTTCCTCTTCGTGCCGCCTCCTCCGGCTCCTGCCTGGGGGGCGACGACCTCAGCGGCGCGCTTGGCCGCCGCTCTCCTCCTCTGGCCGCGACTCTTTCTGCCGCGCTCGGCCACCTGCCAACCCTGTTCGGTCGTAGCGGGCGTGCCGGGCGCTGGGGGCGTAGTCGCGGCCGCGCTAGTCGTCGCTGGCGATGTTGGTGCTGGCGACGACTGCAGTCCGGCAGGAGCCGGTGCCGTCTTCTTTTTGGTCGGAGCGGGCCCCTTCTTTTTTGGCCCAGCCGCGGCCGCGGCGTAGCTTCCCCCCACACGGCCACCCTGACAAGGCAGCGGGGCGGGAGCTGGTGCCGCATATAGCCGTTTATCCGCGGCGAGAGGCGGTCGAACACGTGGTTCTGGAGGCAGCCTTGCCTCCAGAACGGCCAAGCGCGCATTGACCATGTTACCGACGGTGTCGATAATGGCGCGCAAGGCCTCATCCGACACACCCCCCACCGCGGGCAGCGGGGTCGGTGTCACCGGCTGGACCTCTGCCGTGGCCTGCTCTACGACGTTTCGCGGGCTGACGCTGGTCGGCGGCACACGCTCCGTGGACGGAGGCGTCTTCGGCGCGGCGGCGATCGCAGGGCGGCCAGCGCCTTGGGGCGGTTTTGGAGCGGCGACAGCTCCTCGAGGGCCAGGACTGGCCGGCGGCGCAGGTGGCGCGGGCGGCACGAGCCGCGCCATTTGGGCCCTCAGCTCGCCCACATCCTTTGCGAGGACGCGGTTGGCCCTCCGCACCGCGGCCAGCTCCGACTCCAGCCGGCGGTTCTGGGCCCGCAGGCCTGACACCTCGCCACCAAGGCGGGCGTTTTCGGCCTGCAGGGCCTCCATAGTTGCGGCTGGGGCGCTCGCGCGGGCACCAGCGGCCACCACTTCGGTGGGAGGGATGCCGGACAACACCCCCAGCACCCTCGCGGCGGCCGCCTCGTTATCGGCCCGCCTGCCAGCCTCAGCCCCTCCACGCACTCCACCGGCCGGGGAGTGGGTCGCCCTTCCCGACGCCGCGGCCCCTCGCCCTCTGCGAGAGGCCGGCACTTTAGGAGGAGGCATGATGACCACGCTCCCCTCGGAATCGGCGCCTGAGCTGCCCTCCCTATTTAGGGGGCGCTTCCGCACCTTCGAGGGGAGGGCCTCCTCCCTTGCCGTCATTATCTCGGCGACCTCCTTGGACGGCTCCGCGGAACCACCGCACTCGTCCATTTTTTCGGCAGATCCACTGCCCTCATCTTTGGACGGCTCTGCGACACTACTGTCGCCCTCGTCCATTGACGGCTCTGCAGTGGATCTGCCGCCGTCTTCCTCCAGTTTGGCGGCAGCGGCGTCCTCCTTCTGCGCCCTCCGCTCCGCCATACGCTTCCTTCCTGTCGAAGAAGCCTTTCCCGTCAACCAGTTGGTCCGTTTCCGGTACTTCCTCGGCTTCTTCTTTTGGGCCTCCGTGGTCTGTGCCGGGCCCTCGGCGGACGCCTCAAGTCCTGAGGACGAGGCGTCGTTGTCAGTTTTACGTTGGCTTGACAAGGCCGTGATGTGGGAATCCGCTGGATTCCCGTCTGGTGTAGGTAAATTAGGTAAATCCATATGGTTCCCACGAGTCTGGGAGAAATAAATCGTCGACCCGGGCAGAGATCCCTGTACCCGGGCAAGCCTACATTTACCAACCAGGGGGTCGGCCGGTACCCTGGCTGGAGCGTGCTAGGAACAGAATACCCCATCTGCCATGCATCCTCTCGCCGCACGCCAGAACTTAGGATTCTGGGTAATTGCCGAATTCGAATGTCGAATTCTTTATAGAGGTTGTCTTCCTCGCGGTCCGGGCGGTTAAGCCAAGACCCTCGCTCCTGAAACTACGCCTCACGACAATATGTCTTGAAGCAAGATATCAGGTTTACGATATGTCGGCGGTGGCATAAGCCTGCCCAGCCCTCAAATTAATGAATGACCGGGCCCGTCCGAGATTTCGCGTCCTGTACCCTCTACAATTAGAGGGTCAGGAGCGAATTGGGGCTCAACCCATTGCTGGGAAACCCCCCCTCGCGCCAGAGATTCGCTACGGGCGACAATTCAACAGAGGGATCTGGGGGACTGTCGCCCGCACCCAGGGTACACCACGCGGAGGTTTCTGGCATCGTACCCCGAGTTAGCTTGGATCTGGGGTCTTGGACCAAGCTGACAACAGGATTCAGGGATGATTTGTACAACTGCCCATAGAACCTTTCGACCTCTCCCAAGATCTCACTCTGGGATGAAATGACAGTACCGTTATCGGTCTTCAGCTTAGTCATTTGGCTCTGCCCAATAGACAAATCTCGTGCGAACACTTTGGAGCCTCGATTTCGCTCTATCGCCTCTTCAATACGCAGTGTATTGAATCGGCGAATATCGCGTCGCATAGATTTAGAGATTTGTCTATTAAGCTGCCTGAGTTCGGACCAATCGGCTGAAGACTGTACCGTCATTTCCTTTCTCCTCTCCATGAGTTGAAGAGTCTGGTCAGAAAGCTTTTTTGTTCTAGTAGCGCGACGGGCCTTAAAGAATTTTGACCCGACCGCGTGGACAGTTTCCACGAACCTGTTGTTCATATCGTTCGAAGATTCGCACTCTTCCAGGCATTGGAAGCGATTATGTAATTCGAGTTGAAAGCTATCGGGGTTCTGGTATTGGACAGGTGTAGGTCGGAGTGTAGACTTCACCAAGCGGGACCGCTCGACATTCGTACGAAGATTCAATGTGCCTCGAACCATCCGGTGATCACTCCCAGTTTTAATCCTGCTGATCACAGAGACATCATTGAATATTTGTCGTTTGTCCGTCAAGATGAAGTCTATCTCATTTTTAGTGGATCCATCAGGGCTAATCCAGGTCCACTTCCTTTGTGGCCGTTTCTTGAAGAAGGAATTCATCATGAAGAGGCCTTCCTTCTCCAAAAAGTCGGCCAGTTTTTGGCCCCTTTGGTTTCTCTGTCCAAATCCATATTGGCCCACTCTCAACTCATCGTCTGTCCTTTTGCCTAGTTTTGCGTTGAAGTCTCCCATAACTACCGTGAAGTGGGTTTTGGACGTATGGATGGCTTTCGAGATGTCCTCGTATAAGGCCTCCACTACGTCGTCGGAGTATGTCGAAGTCGGTGCGTAAACCTGTATGACCTTCAACGAATACCGTTTGGTAATTCTGAGTATAAGGTACGCTACCCTTGTTGACACACTTTCGATCCTCTCCACGTTCTCTACGAGAGACTTACGAACGATAAACCCTACACCGCCTTGGGATGGGTGATCTCCCTCCCGGTAGAAGAGCAAATTTCCAGACCGGAGGATTATCGTGCCCTCCCCCTCTCTTCGCACTTCTGATAATCCTACAATGTCCCATCGGATTTTGCTCAATTCCTCTTCCAGTTCGATGACCCTCTCGTCGGTCCTAAGCGTCCGAACGTTGTGTGTTACCAGGGCCAAGGGTCGATTTTTTTGGTAGCCGGATCGCGGCCGGAGATTCCTAGCACCCCCTGCCCCGCCACCAACAGGCCCGCTACCAAAATGAGCCCGTGGAACAGCGGAACTGCCGTGACTGGGGGCCGTGACTTTTTTTGCATCCATATTTATTTTGGGGGGGTAATAATGCCATAATCGCCACGCTTGGCGAGCGGATTGGCGATCGCGGTAGATTTTATTAAGTTTCCCGGGAGATAGCTGCTGCCCAATCTCCCGGTGAGACCCTTAGCCGATTTTTACGGCTCCCACGGGCAAGTAAGGGGTGACGACCTTTGTATTCTATTCCCGTTGCCACACGGGTTATTGGAACGAAGTTCCTTATCGCGCGTTGTGAAAGGGGGCTAGACGGAAAAAATTCTTACGAAAAGTTGTCACGACACTTTTTGCTATAGTAAGCTATTGTAAGCTGTGCGGCGTCGCTCGTCGGTTCTCTTATAGAAAGCAAGCCAGATATTTTCATTTCTATTTCGCATTGAACAGTGTGGTGTCGCGACAATTTTTTTTATAGATAGAGTGATTCAAGAGGAAGGTTTATATGTATAATATATGCATAATGTACTAGAGAAACACTGATAATTTTAGAGGTTTCTAATGTGATGTCGTAAATAAACACATTATTTTGCGCTTACATTGCAAACGCTGGCTGAACCCTACGAAATAGATCAAAATAAAGTACTACAGTATTATACAGCTTAAAAAGGCCTACAAAAAAGTCCGCGATGGTATATATCTATCTCTTAAGGATAACATACTATATCCATTTTAATACTTTAAAAAATGTTCTATTATAAAACGGTAATTGAAAAGCTATTTACACAAATACTGTATTAATTCTTATCATTTTAAATACATTAGTTGGCTTGAGCATTTCATGAAGATATTTTTTTTCCTTCAGACCATGCAAATTAAATCAATACCTTAAGAGATATAGCAAAATCAAAATAATGCGCAACGAAATTATTTTCGCCCGTGACCGGGCCGCGTGGCCGACTCGCGTTCGAGCTCGGGGCCGAAAAGTTTTGGTAGTCTAGTGGAATTGTATATCCTATTATTAATATTATAAACGTGAAAGTTTGTAATAATGTATGGATGTGAACATGTTTGTTGCTCTTTCACGTAAAAACTACTGAATGGATTTTGATGAAATTTATAGTAATATAGCTTGCACATCAGAATAACACATAGGCTATAATTTATAAAGATATTTTGCAAATTGGCTAAAATATAACGATAAAAATCGCTTAAGGCAGAAAAAAATTATATAATTAAAATAGAACTTCGTTCCATCCGGGTGTCCCTTGACACCTCCGGTTTTTTTATATTAATAAATAAATAGTAAAAAAGGCACAGACAAAAGTCTGTGGTAGTCAAATTCTTTAATAAAAAAAAACCTATCCTAACCTAACCTACCTTGGTTCTGAATGGTATATTATCTCTAATTTTGATTTTGGACATATTTTTGAAATTCTGTACACTGTGTTCGATTACTTAGGTACGATTTTAAGAGTTTTAGTATGTTAAATGTCGGCCTCATAGGAAAAAAAAAAAAAATAAAGCTCAAAGTCGCTCAGTGTGCTATGGAGAGAGCTATGCTCAGTATTTCTCTACGTGATAAAATCCGGAATACGAAAATCCGTAGAAGAACGGGTGTAACCGACATAGCCCGAAGAATTAGCACGTTGAAGTGGTAATGGGCAAGCCACATCGCTCGACGAACCGACAACCGTTGGGGAAGAAAGGTTCTCGAGTGGCGACCACGAATCGGACGACGCAGCGTAGGACGACCCCCCCACTCGGTGGACTGATGACATTGTCAAGGTCGCAGGAAACCATTGGATGCAGGTAGCACAGGACCGTTTCGAATGGCATTCTCGTGGGGAGGCCTATATCCAACAGTGGACGTTTATGGGCTGATGGATGGATGGATGGATGGAGTATGTTACCCTTATTCCGTAACATTGTAGTTTTTTTAATAAAATATTATGATTAACATAATCAAATGCTTTGGACATGTCCGTGTATATACTGCATACAGGTGATTTTTATCTACTGAAGTCATAATATGAGAAAGAAATTCAAAAATTGCTTTATTCACTGACATATTTTGGTTTACATCAAGTACTTCTGTTTGACAATTCTTTTGATAATTATGAGTTCTCAATGCATGTTTGACTTGCAGTCTTGTTAGGCTATTAATTGCTAAGTTTAAATTGTAACCTAAAAGAAAATACTCAAAACCTATGATGTCTGGGAGATAACATGTCGCTTACATGTGGCTGATTTAAAAAAAAAGCAGTCCAGAGGACTGCCGACAGAAGTGAAAACTTAAACCTACGAAAAAAAAAAGCTATTGAATAATTGATAATAATTAATAATCGATGCACTTTGTTCAATTTCCATATAGTCCACACTTTATATACCAAGTAGGTACGGTAAGACGGTAAGACGGCCGAGCCATCAGCAGTCACCATAGACTTAAATAATATATTAGAAATAGAGAGCCCACATTCGATTTTTTTGAAGTGAATACTTCTTCAACGGCGTTGTGTACTTTTTTTGATGGGTAAAAAATGTTACACTCCCGTCAGGACACGTGTCCTGATCGTAAATGCGTAAGACGGAGGTAAAGTGTCGCGGTGTCGTAGAGGAAGTATTTTAATATAGCACCATCTGCTTGTCGCATCTAATGTGTTTGTTTAATTTGACACAAATAATGTCAATAAATACAACCGGACATTAGATAATACATAATTAAAACACAAGAAGTAAAATATCGTATAGATGTCTTACCGCCTCTTAATTCCTCGCGCAGTTTAACATTATTACCCATCACAAAAGGAGCACAACGCGCTCAGGAAGTTTTCACAAAAATGTAATTTGATGTATTGTATATACAAGTATAAATTTTTATATAAAAGTACACAGCACTAAATAAAAATGCAGAAGTCTTTTGAATATTTATTTAATAAGAGGAGGAGGCTGCGAGTTGATTAAACCACGTGCCAATGTTGTAGTTTGTTTGACAAAAATCACGAAGTCCTAAACCTTCATAGTCTTAAACCTTACTACGTATCACCAAGGGGGAAGGAGGGTTAAAAAATGCTAAAAAAAGATCACGTGATTAATGGACGTCCCCTTACACAATATCGACGGCAGAAAGCGAAAACTAAGTAGTAAAACTAAGAACACAAAGTATGAAAAAAAAATTTATTGCACTGTTCGAACCAAAAAAAAAACTGATTCAAATGGTCCGGGTTACATAATTCTAAGATGAATAGTTATGAAATTAACATTTTAAAAAAACGGGTTTTAACTTAAATGCCTGCATTTAAAAACGCTGTACGTTACAGAAAAAAATAGTAATAACTTATACTATGTCGATTACAGCAATTCGCTTTCCGTAAAAAAAGATTTTTGCTCATTTACGACGTTTTAGCGGGTAGTGGTACAAGGAATCGATTCTATTACTACTCTTGGTAAGGTTTCTGTACAATCCACTCTGGAATTTATGACATTTTGATTATCTTATTTAAAGTAAGTACACAGCTATACACCGTTTTAATAGTGATGCAGATTTAAACTTCATCGATTTACCGCCCTTAAACGCTCTATTTGCTGCTCAGCTTGCTATATTCTTATTTTTTGTTGTAATGTATAATAAGATGGCAATCTTTTCGTAAAGAGGTACTTATTTTCGTAAGTCATTTCAATAAATACTACGTATTTATGAGAGCAAGAACACTTGTTCTTGCTTGTATTACTGGTAGTACGAGTACGATGTTGTGAGTGTATTATGATAATAAAAAAATTACGTTAAAAATACGCGAGTTATGATTTGTTGAAAATAAGTGAAGCAGTTCCTTGGCTCTGGTGAACATTTTCGTTTTTGTGGACTACTACGTTTTCGCTTTCCGCCGTCGATATGTACATACGTACAATATCTACCTTACACAACATGTAACTTCACATTTCATTAACCGACTTCAAAAAGGAGGAGGTTCTATGTTTCATTGTATGTATTTTTTTTTTATGTATGTTCAGCGATATTTTTGTCTATCGTAGGCCGATTTTCAAAAATCTTTTTTCTTTCTAAAGGGTATACTCCAGAGGTGGTCCCATTGTCACCAAGTCATGATATGATGATGGGAAGTGATGGAAATCGAGGGCAACCCTCAAATTTTATAGGCAAATATTACGTGTCTCATATATTTTCAAAAGCTCTTCAAATATTTGCATCTGATAGTGATAAACTCATTTAGGTGAGCTGATGATGGAAGTTACATCTCCTTAACGGTTAGGAGTTGGAGGATAATTCTTGCAATATCATACGCACGCATAGACCTTTAGCTGTATTCTTTCAAGTTAACTCCCGAAGTGGTCCCATTGTCACCAAATCATGATCTGATGATGGGTATTCTTGGAAATAAAGGGCAAACCTTAAATTTTATAGGCACATATTACATGTCTCACGTATTTTTAAAAGCTATTCAAATATTTGCATCTGGCAGTGATCATTTCATTTAGGTGAGCTGGTGATGGAAGGTACATCTCCTGAACGGTTATGAGTTGGAGGATAATTCTTTTAATATCATACGCACGTGTTAAGTTAATTGTGCATATATTATATATTTGTATATATATATATATATATATATATATATATATATAAGTATTACATTTAGATATATGTATTATTAATACTCAATATTACCTGTAATAGGTATCGGGTTATAATCATATCGGATAAATAAGGTAGTAAAGCAAACAATCTTATAACAATACATTTAATTTACATAGCAATTTATCATAATACTATTCAATGAAAATAAGCAAAAGTATTACCATTAAATGCACAACTATATAATGATACAAAAATACAACCTTAGATGTTAACAGTACGAAAGCCAACAGCAACTGACCGTTTCACCGCGCTATCGCTCCTTAAATACCCACAAACTGCACAAACAACCGACAACCCAGAACTTTGATATCAAATTAGCGACTATTATTTCATTTTAATCCACTTTTCACTCTAATAACACAAATCATATCGTAATTCATCATTATTTTTCAAATCGACGTAAAATAGAATCTTATTACCTTTTTTAAATGTTATATACCTATACATTTCTTCTATTATTAATCTAACACACGCATAGACCTTTAGCTGTATTCTTTCAAGTTAACTCCCGAGGTGGTCCCATTGTCACCAAATCATGATCTGATGATGGGAATTCTTGGAAATAAAGGGCAACCCTTAAATTTTATAGGCACATATTACGTGTGTCATATATTTTTCAAAGCTATTCAAATATTTTCATCTGGCAGTGATAATCTCATTTAGATGAGCTGGTGATGGAAGGTACATCTCCTTAGCGGTTAGGAGTTGGAGGATAATTCTTTCAATATCATATGCACGCATAGACCTTTGACTGTATTCTTTCAAGTTAATCACGTAAGCTGATAATGTAAGGTACTACTCCATAATAATTAGGAGTTAGGTAATTATTTATGTTGCCGATATATGATCTTTGTTACGAGACCCACATTTAGGGACCACATTTTCATGTCATTAATCATCACTGTTCATAGACTTGTGCCTTCAGACACTGAGATATATTAGGTGAGATGATCAGATCCAGCCGTATTGGATAATTGTATCGTACCTATTTAGAACCGTTTTATTCTTTGGCTTACCCTTTCTCCTGGTATAGTCTTTTGATTTGAGTAGTGTATTAGACCCTAAGTCGCAAAAAGCTGTCCCTCTAGAGTCTAATCCCTCTAAATCAATGACAGCTTTGTTTAAGGCTTTGTAAAGTACCCTAGAGTTTATATACCGTAACCGCCCAACAGAGGATTAGCGGAAGCATTTTCCATTCATTATCCCGTAACCTTTCGTTGCCTGATATATGGTTGACACAGGCGCTATAGCAACTAACCCGTCACTGTCTTTCACTTTCGTGCCAATAGTGTCGTCATTAAATTTTATAATAACCAAATCAGGTAACTAGCCTGTTTCAATTTGGTCACAACGAAGGGGAAGCCTACAAGTTTGGATATTATCCCTATTGCCCGCTTACCAAGCCCTTAATGACAGAGATATTGCATCCTACCATGATTCTGGGGCCTATGTCTAGTTTTAACAATTGCATCAAACCGTCACAATTATTTACATCACTTGGATGTTGGTAGTATCTCATACCTAAGTTGTTGCCTCACGTAACGTATCGATAGCACATATGGTGTTATACGCGAATTGATTGAAACAGTGAAATTTAAACCATTGGCAACGAGATACAGCATTTCGTTTCCATTTTTTCGAAATACGTTCTTTATTTTTTTTATTTTGATTCCCTACTTCTACTCTTCCTCGTGCCATGTGCATTTTTTTAGTCGATCAATTCATAGTGCTATATTTAATAAATAATTTAATTTATATGAACTAGTTAAAATTATTACTTAACTACGATTATTTACACTAAAAATTCAAAAATAATTAAACTTTTTATAAAAAAATGTAAACCGACTTCAAAATAAGATCAGCCAAAAACCATACTTATTTAAAAACCGAAAAATAAGATGAACTATTTAATTCTTGTCTAATTCTAATTATGTATTAATTTTTATAAAATATAATTACAATGTATGCTAGAAATCCACTAACACGATTTGAAGTCGGTGCCAAGCTTAAATTAACAAAAAACAATAAGCTTAATGATATACACACAGGGTGAAAAATTAACAAAAATCAAATTATTAAAGGAAATAAGAATTAAAAGATGTATTCAGAACACTATGACGCTACAAATTTAATACCATTTGACACAACCGTCAACGACGTCTGCCCGTATGGATCAAATCGCTTAACCGCTTGCGCGTTCAGATCACTTCAGTCACAAGCGCAGCATGGTTTGAATGCGATATAGTATAACTATTTGGCTTGGCACCAACTTCAAATCGTGTTAGTGGATTTCTAGCATACATTGTAATTATATTTTATAAAAATTAATACATAATTAGAATTAGACAAGAATTAAATAGTTCATCTTATTTTTCGGTTTTTAAATAAGTATGGTTTTTGGCTGATCCTATTTTGAAGTCGGTTTACATTTTTTTATAAAAAGTTTAATTATTTTTAATACACAAAGTACATAATATTCGGCTCATTCGCTTTTTCGTGTATATAATATAGTCCAATGTTTACTAAGGTGTGACGTCACAACGGACGCCATGATGCTAAATGGGTAGGAGGAAAGGCAATAATATGCGTTGAGACTTAAATTTGTTAGATAGAGTTAACTTGTTGCACCTATACAACACTCAAATAGTTTTTGTCAAACGATAAATAAATGTTAACCAAACTGTTACATTGAAACGAATATAAATATATAATAAAATAAAATGTTGTCATTTCATATTTTATTGAAATTAACTGCAACCTGGCGAGTGTCGGGCGACGGCGTGTTCGACTGACGCCTGCGAGCGAGTCGAGCGCAACGCGTACGATACTGTCTTGGTTCTCAAGCTCAGTTTTTATATAAATATATTGTTTTTGGCCGGTCGCTGGCTGCTGGCACAGGACAATACCATATCACGACACATAACTACACCAGCGGCCGCGGCGGCACCTCGGCGTGTGTATTGACTTCGTGTTGTCCAGTGCCGTGCTGCCACCGCGCGCCCGGCGCCCAACACTAATACACCGTTGTGGTACACATAGTCTGCACACACACGCACTGTCCGGCGGCGGCGATGGCGGCGCTACCTCGTCGTCGAACGCTTATAATTAAACATATGTACACGGAGACGTCGGACGGCTTCGCGTCGTTCACGTGAGCACCAACACGAGCACCACAACCGACACGCCCAGCGCCACGCACAGCACCAGCCCGAACTTCTTCTGTAACACACGCGCCATGTGACGTCACTACATATGCACTACACTCCGCCACAGCCTCAATCGGCAACCGTAATAGATTGATAATGAATATGATGCCTGAAACGACAAAAATACAAAAGAAAGCTATGCCACGTGACGTGACGTGACGACGTGACACGACGTGACGTGACGTGACGTGTCGTGAAGTGACGTGTCGTGACGTGACGTGTGCGCAACAACTTTTAACAAAATTCCAAATGACATTAAAGATTAACCGCTGAATACATTCACAGTTCACGTTAGAGCCAGTCAGGTTACAACATAACCCGCGTTCGGCTGTGGAGCGCCAGGACAGGGGCCTAGGGACGGAGTCGGCCGACGCGTGACTGTCCACAACGCAGTGCGATGACGCAGATCTGTGATGCAGCCATGCCTAGGGTGCGGCGCCTACCTCCAAGGTAGGGCGTCTACTGGTGGTCCCCAAGGCTGGCGGACCTTCGCACGGCGTACATTCATGCTCGAAGGTCCTACACCTGCAACCGGCGGCGTCACTGCGTCGCTGAGCAGTAGCGTCAGTTGTTTGAGGCGTACCACAGTGCGTGGACTGCCTTTCGGCTGGCCATCCGTTCCGCCAAGGACGCGAGTTTGCGGGAGATGGTGAACGGTCTCGATCGTGACCCCTGGGGTTACCCGTATCGCGCGACGCCGAATAAGCTCGGTGCGCAGGTATCACGCAGTACCCTTGCACCTGGAGCGGCTAGTGGCGCACTATTTGGACGGGCGCAGTGTCCTCTGCGCGAGTCCCGCAGGGGACAATGTGCGGACGCCCATGACGTGCGGTGTCCCACAGGGATCGGTCTTCGGGCTGACTCTGTGGGACATCGGTTGCGACAGAGCGTTGAGACGGAGTCTCCCCTCCAGGCTGGGCTTAATATGCTATGCTGACGACACCCTCGTCACAGCCCGGGGCAGGCCACTTGAAGAGGCGATGAGCCTGGCCACTCTCAGCACCGAGGAGATGGTTAGACGAATCGGGGCGCTGGGACGCAGGGTGCCCTAGATAAGTCGGAGGCCCTAATGTTCCATGGGTCCCGCATAAGGCCACCCGTCGGCGCTTCGATAGTCGTCAACTTCATCCCTATCAGTATCCGGGCTCATATAAAGTATTTGGGCCTGGTACTCGACGGGCATTGGTAGTTCCGGGAGCATTGCCGCAGACTTGCTCTCCGACTCGCCGGCGCGGCGTCGGTCCTCTCACGTCTCATGCCGAACGTGGGCGAACCCAGCGTGGAAGGCCGACAGCTGTACGCGTGGGTGATCCGCTCAATGGCGCTATACGGTGCACCCGTGTGGGCGAGGTCTTTGACCGTCCGGCTCAAAGCTCTTCTGTGGCGTCCACAGAGAATCAGTCTCGTCACTCCCATCGGGGCCGAACTGACGCTGCCGGCCGTCGTGAAAACGATGGTCGATAGCATTAGGAACTGGTATGTGGTCGCCACTGGGATGTTAATAAAACAAATAAGTGTCAGATGAAGGTCAGATACTTATCTATGGAGATCATGTTCAAAGGCAAGCGCTCCACAGACCACCGTGGGAGCTGGACTGACTCGCGATAAGGATGATGCTGTATGTGTGTCGTGGGATTGGTATGGTATTATTGATTAGGAGCTATCACGGCTGCCGTAACCGCCGCCGTCGAGCTAACATCGGATCTGATGATAGTCAAGCGAAAAATAGAGGAAAACGGCCGGCATCGGTCAACGATAATGGTGTGATATCGCCAGATCATGCGTATTCAGCAAATATTGAGAGTTGGGAGGCGCTCACCTTGCGCGCCTTGGTGTGTGAGACCTTCCCGCGCAGCAGGTGGTCGCCGCCGGCCCCGACGTGCTCGCCCGCCTGCAGCGCGTAGTACTCGACGCTGTCGACGTGCTCCTGCTGCGTCGCCACCAGCGCCGCCAGCTGCGCGAACAGGTCGCGAACGTCGCGCAGCGCCGCCTCCACGCGCGCCAGCTCCGCGTGCCTCGACTCCGCGTCGCGCAGCGCCCTCCGCGCCTCCGCCGTGTCCGCGCGCACGTTGTCCACGAACACGGCGAGCCGCTCCGCCTCCAGCAGCGCCTCACACTCCTCGTCCGACACGTCCAGCTGGGCTGCAACACGCCGCCGTCACGCACAATACAGTGGCCGTCGGACCGATCGTCCCCAAGTAGCTGATGGGAAATTCTTTCCAACAGGTCGATCTATGGATCGATTACTATCATCATCCAAAAATCAGTTGAAATCGTCATTTATAAAAACCCGATTACATATATATTACAACTACAATGTGTAAACATTGTCCGGTAGATGGCGCACATCACCTTAAAGATGTAAATATAACATGAATATGATACGTTTCGGTACGAAGCGAGATTTCCATATCCTACAATAGTTCACGGTGGTGTAAGTGGCAGCACGATTGGGCCGGACTCCCAATAGGTGCTGGTTCGAATCCCGCTTGTGACATCATTCTTCGCTTCGTAATCGGGTTTTTATAAATAATTCAGCATATTAAATTCTAAATTTCAGTAATTTGAAATCGTCATTTTAAAATTATTATCCCTCGGGGCTGATATTAAAAAAGATTCTATTGAACAACTGGAAAAACTCGAAGACAGAATTACAATGAAGATAAATGAAAAAATTGATCAAAAATTTGACTCAATGCAGGATGAACTTAATAAAATAAAGGATGTTAACCTAGAATATGAGAAAAGGATATCTAATATAGAAAAACAGAGTAGAGAAAGAAATATAATATTTTTTGGAATAAATGAAGGAGAGAAATCATATGGCGAATTAGAATGGAAAATTATACAGACATTAAAAGACGAATTAAACATTGAATGTGATCAAATGGAGATACAGATGGTTCGGCGAATGGGTAAATACGAAAAAACCAAGTTGAGACCTATTATTGTAACCCTTTCTACCTACGGCAGGAAAGTCACTATTCTAAAAAATAAAAAACATATAAAATCCGAAACAATTTATATAAAAGAAGATTTTCCTCCAAAAGTTTTAGAAACTAGGAAAACCCTACAGGAACAACTACGAAAAGAGAAAGAAGCAGGAAAAATAGCCCATATTCGGTACGATAAACTTATAGTACGAGAACCAACTAAATCAATCGGCAAACAGGAAAGAGAAAGGAAGGATAACAGAAACAAAAAAAGGTTACTAGAAATAACACCACCACACAACTCTGAAACTCCTCAAAGAGAATCAACAAAACAACAAGTACCTAAGAAAAATAAAATAATACCGAAACCTGAGACTAGCCAAAACTCTATGGAAAAGTTTCTAAATAAACAAAATAGCTACACGGTTTCCAAGCCAGATTTAACCGCTTTATCCTATGCTGACTAGCAATTATATAAGCCACTCCAAAAAAATTATTATGTCACACCCTCATTAACAATAAAACCAAGAAACAGCAATTCAAATAAACCTCCCCCACAACGGCCCGTCACCGCGGGGGTTGTAGACGATCACCCTCCAAACCAGCAAAACCTGGAAAAATACTACATTGCAACATTTAATGTCCGATCATTAGCAAATGAGGCCAGATTATTGGAGCTAGAGTATGCAATATCAAAAATTAAATGGCATATCCTAGGCATATCAGAGATAAGAAGAGAAGGATATAAAATTGAAGATAGAGGTAGCTATCTATTCTATTATTATGGAAAAACAAAGGGAGAAAAAGGAGTTGGTTTTCTAGTTAAAAAGCAATATAATACAGTAGTACAAGACTTTATTGCGATATCTGATAGAGTTGCCTTGCTCCAAGTTAAAATATATGAAAAGTTATTTAGTATAATCCAAGTTTATGCTCCTACTGCCACATCCTCAAAGGAAGATATAGAAAATATGTACTCCGATTTAGACGTAGCAATGAATAAATGTACACAAAATGTAATACTTATGGGAGATATGAACGCCAAAATAGGCGATCCTAAGCAAAATGAACAATTAGTGATGGGAGACTATGGTTATGGAAAACGAAACAAAAGAGGCGAGTTGTTTATACATTTTTGTCTTCAATACAAACTGAGAATTACAAATACTATGTTCAAAAAGCCCCACGAACTAAGATGGACATGGATGTCTCCAGACGGTAAAACGAGGAACGAAATAGACTTTATAACAACAAATAATCCCAGAAATGTACAAAACCTAAACGTGATAAGCAAACTACACCACCCGAGCGATCATAGGTAGGACACTATAAAAGCAGAATAAAATCCCATATAGACAGCAACCTTATAGAGCGTCTCACTCTACCTTATCGTGACTGTGAAAATATACAGGAACTTAACAAAAATATAGAGCTGTTATTACGCAATACCTCAACAAACAAAGATACGAAAAAAGTACAACAAAAATTTTTTACGCAAGAAATACAAGAACTAAAGGCACAAAAATCCATACTAAAAAATAAGGAAAATAAAACAAAAGAAGAAAAAAGAGAGTTAAGCAATCTATATAGAATTATTCAAAAAAAAATTAAGAAACACATCAAGGATCGTAGACTAAGTATTATAAGTAAATACCTAGAAGAAACTGGAGGTCTAAGAAAAGCATACAAAAAGATAGACGACACCAAACATTTAATGACGCAACTCAAAGATACTTCAGGTAACATAGTTACTCATAGACGCGAACTAATAATAATAGCTACGAAATTCTATAAGGATTTATATTCAGACGATAACAAGACAAATGAGACATTTATATACACAATAGATAACAAAAGCCCAGCGCCACTATTCATAGAGAGCGAAGTAGAGCTATCAATTAAAAACTTAAAGTTAGGCAAAAGCCCAGGACCAGATGGGGTAACAAATGAAATGATAAAGACGAGCAAAGATGACATTGTAAAACCGCTTACGAAGCTATTCAATCTTATTCTGTGCAAGAGGGAATTGCCGGAATCTTGGACAGTTTCAGAGATAGCTCTACTTTACAAAAAAGGAGACTCAAAGCTAATTACGAACTACAGACCCATTAGCCTGATATCTTGTATATATAAAGTATTTGCATTAACTCTACTAAGACGCATAACAAAAACTATCGATGAAAATCAACCGATTGAGCAGGCAGGCTTTATGAAAAATTACTCTACGATCGACCACATACATACACTAAAACTAATAATAGAAAAATGCTCAGTGTATGATTTGCCTCTATACATCGCTTTCATAGATTACTCAAAAGCTTTTGACTCTATATCCCATAACTCTATTTGGCAAGCACTTACGGAACAAGGAATAGAACGCAGTTATATAGAGTTAATTCAAACAATATATGCGAAAAGTATGACTAGAATACGACTAGAAACTAAAGGACCAATTTTTCAAGTAGAGCGAGGCGTAAAACAAGGTGACCCTTTATCACCAAAGTTATTTATTGCAGTATTGGAATCTATCTTCAGAAAACTGGATTGGAAAGAGATGGGCATAAACATCAACGGTAGATACCTATCACATCTAAGGTTTGCAGATGACATTGTTCTTCTGTCAGAAAGCCCAGAGCAACTGGAATACATGCTACAGTCTCTCAGTTGTCAAAGTAAAGCAGTTGGATTAATAGTGAATAGAGATAAAACTAAGGTTATGACAAACAGAGATAGAACACAAATTTCAATACAGTCAGTACCGATAGAATATGTAGAAGAATATTTATATCTTGGCCACCTCATATCATTTAGATTTTGTACAGAAAAAGAAATAGACAGAAGAATAAAGAACACGTGGAATAAATACTGGTCAATGCAAGAAATATTTAAAGGACCTCTACCAATACATCTTAAAACTAAAGCAATGAATATATGTCTGACACCCTGCTTGACATATGCATGTCAAACTTGGCCACTTAAAAAAGCGCACCTAAATAAAATAAAAATATGTCAAAGGGGTATAGAAAGAAGTTACATGAATATAAAATTAAAGGATCGGATCAAAAGCTCAGATATCAGGCAAAGGACTAAGGCAAAAGATGTAGTCAAACAAGTACTGACTCTTAAATGGAAATGAGCAGGCCATACCCAACGAACAACAGATAGTAGATGGTCACAAACTGTTACAAACTGGTACCCAACATATAAAAGGCGCAAAAGAGGCAGACCTTTAAAAAGATGGAGCGATGACATCGCAGAAGTAGCCGGACCACTTTGGCCAAGAGTGGCACGAGATAGAGAAAGCTGGCATAAGTTGGAGGAGGCTTTCACCGCTAAAGCGGGCCTTACATTAACAAATAAAAAAAAAAAAAAAAAATTAATTAAAAAATACTAACATAATAATAATAAGAAATATACTAACACTACTAACGAAGATACATTTAAGTCACTTGAATTTATAATAATTTATTTTGTAAGGGATAAATAAAGCTTTATTATTATTATTTATCCCTCGGGGACTTGAAACATTCATAATTGTATTGGGGTCGACAGCGCTCAATCCCATTGGAGTTTACAGTCCAACCAGTTTGTATACGATTAGACCAGTGAAGGTTAGATCCACCTGAGGGAACCCGAACATATGTCTGGAATGTTATCACAGACATGCACGTGTGGGGCACACCCGGAGTCACACCGAACGTGTCAACAGATACAACACATGACGAACGTACTCCTCTACGTATCCGTCAGACAGAAGTAGTTCTGTGCGGCTGCTGTTACAGTGTTGTCCGTCAACCAAGTGTGTCAATCTTTCAATCGTCATCGTCCCGGCTGGGCCCGAGCCCCCTTCACCGCGACGGTCTGATATGTTGGTATAGGATATTATTTTGAGTTAGTCCTTCTATTGTATAGATGTCTTCTGCATATAATATAAGTACACCTAAGTCACCTTTTACGACAACCACGGGTAAGAACTCTTCTCGGTTGGTGAAGTTTATTCTTACTCCGCCACCACACGGTATAAGTTTTTCACCAAAAATAACAAAGGGACACTTTTTAACATGCGTTTGAGTGACAGAGTTGCTCAATGTTTGTGGGGGGAGGTATTAGGTGGTCGTAGGTCTCGGTGCAAACATGCAACTATAATTTTATAGCTCAAATAAAAACGGCAAAAATTTTATTTCGAATTTTAGGGTGAGATATCGATATAAAAACGTCGATGTTTTTTGGGGCCCAATGAGGGTTTGTCCAATTAATCAATCTCACATCGTCATTTCTATTTATGAGTTGTTGCTACTTGGTACAGTTTATTGAAATTTAGAAAAGTATTTGACAAATCATTAATATTTAATGTTATTTTAACACTCTGTATAGTTGTTACAATACAAACAATATTCACATCGAACTAGTTAGCTGATATATGTACTATAAGTGCAACAAAACAACTAATTAACAATATTGTTAATAAGCACGTGTCGTGTCTTGGTGCACTGCCGGTGTGTGCGCGCGCTGGAACGTGGCGCGGAGCGAGACAGACGTATTATGCTGCGTCTCACTCACCGCATGCAACTCGTAAACGTTAGATGTGCGGGCGCGAGACAGGGCGGCGCGACCTTGGGCGCGTGCGCGGGGCTACAACATGGCGGCGAGCTGCACTTTGTAACATTACATTGTGGTGCATAACTAATTGCAGTGGACTAGTGCAAGCGTAACTAACATGTGTAACTAGCCGACCCGGCACTTCGTTCCACCTAACAGTTAATGAATGAGCAACTTCGATTAATTCAAAATTATTAAGTTATTTTTTTTATTATGTTAATAAATATGAATAATATATAAATTTAAAAAATCAAGTACTTTAATAACGTGCCAGCAAGGCAAAGTACCTTATGTTATACGACATTTTTCTTCATGCACGTTGAAAATTATCTAATTGATCTCTGAGATTTGCTCGACGATTTCGCATTGTCAACCGAGCCGTTTAACGGGCTGCTCTTGTGATTAAATTATAATTGTGTTATGGTTTTGTCGGGCAAAATTTGATCTTATTGGTAGCGGCATTGTTGATGACAATATAGACACAATGTGCTTTATTATAACAATATTCGCGAAAATTCGTAACACTCGCACAAAATGATCACTGACCGGTCAAATTCAATTTCAACTTTGCGTGGTTTTTTCCAAACAAACCATTACGTGAGCTGTCAGTTACGTTTTATTACATCATCAACAAATGAACGTTTAGAACTGATGTTTTTTTAGTGATTTTTTTTTGTTAATTGTTATCATATTTTAATGTCCTATATCCTATTCCCGACGACAACAAACTCATAAACATAAAAATCATAAAAATTGGTGCAGCCGTTCTCGAGTTATAAGTGTTGTAACTAACACAACTTTCTTTTATATATATAGACTAGCGATCCGCCCTCGCTTCGCTTCGGTTACGTCTACTTTCGCTACATAGAATTCCTCTCAGAGAAGGAATTTCTTAAGATCCTATTTTATCTGACCTTTACAAGGCAGAAAGAAAGTCCACACTAAATTCCAAGTCTGTAGGAGCAGTATTGGAAAATGTAGATTTTTTGGGTTAACACCTACGCAATCCGCTTTAGGGGTGGAATGTTTAAAAAGCCGTTTTTAGTTAACCTGTATATTGTAACAAAAATATGCCTACCGAAATTCAAGTCTGTAGGAGATATATTTAAAAAATGTGATTTTTACACCTCAGCAACCGCCCTTGCGGGTGAAATTTCATAAAATCCGTTCTTAGCTGACCTTTACTCAGCGAAAGGAGTATTTCTACCAAATTTTAAGTCTGTAGGCCTTATGGTTCCAGAGATATCGTGGTGAGTCAATACATAGGTGGAAACCTCCTATATATATAGATATAGATTATAACTCATCCTTTCTGTCTCGATTTTTGCAAACATGTTGATTAAAAACTGGCTAAACAGCGAACGAAAATATAGCAGATGATCTTATACTCCTTTCCCAATCATTATAGGGTAAAATAAAAAGTTTCAGTAGATATAATTTTATAAAGTGGTGTTTGTGGTTTTAGTATCGCAATGGCTATATCCCAGCACAATTCAAAAACCAAACAACTGCTGAAATAGAGTATCGACCATCATCATAGCATGACACAAACGGATATTGTCACACAAACTGTAATGCATCGTGTGAGCGATGGATTTCAGTTATTCGATGCAAGGTATTGAATTACAATATTCAGCTTAGAAAATTACCGAACATTTCAAATTTCATAGTCTACGTTCATATGAGGCTGGGTCCTAAAAGTACATGACCTCTCTAAAGCTTAGAAACCTATAAACACCGTACTAATATAGTGCGGTGACATTCGAGACATTTCAATTTTAAAAAGTATTTGCATTGTACCAAATGTGTTTATGTGACATCAACCTTTTTAGAGTTCCATACCCAAAAGATAAAATAGGACCCTATTACTGAGACTCCGTTGTCCGTCCGTTGCTTCGCCTGTCTGTCACCAGGTTGTTCTCATGAACCGTGATAGTTGGACAATTGAAATTTTCACAGATGATGAATTTCTTTTGCCGCTACAACGACAAATACTAAAAAACAATAAAATAAATATTTAAGGGGGCTCCCACACAACAAAGGTAATCTTTATGCTCGTTTTTGCTCGATATTGATAACAAAAATAGGTAGACGTTTGAAATATTCACAGAATATTTAGTAATATATTCACTTTAGAAATTAATAATTAAATTAAAATAAAACAAATAGAGAATTTAAGAGGGGCTCATGGGAGCCCCTCTTAAATTTGGTTGAATGATATTTGGATAAATGGTTGAATGGCAACAAACATGCTTATTTTGCCATTTATAAATAAAGGTACGGAACCCTTCGTGCATGACTCCGAGTCGCTCTTGGCCGGTTTTTTTTAATATAATCGAATTGAGTTTTCAAAAATGTGTCAAAATAAAATGTCTTTTAAATCAAAATCACTAAGAAGTATTAATATCAATTTTAAAGCAAATCACCACTAAAATAAATTTCCACCCCTTTTTAACCCAGTTAGGAGATAAATCTGAATAAAATATGAATCACGTCTTTTATCAATTCTGTTAAAGAATGTTCATGCAAAATTTGAAATAGATTGGACCAAGGAATCACGTTGTCCCATACAAACTTTGCCCTACTTTTCACCCCCTTAGGGATATAATTGCGTAAAATCCCTTCTTAGCTGATCTCTACTCGGCGAAAGAAATATTTCTACCAAATTTAAGGTTTGTAGGCCTTATGGTTCCAGAGATATCGTGATGAGTCAATACATAGGTGGAAATCTCTTATATATATATAGAATATAAAATATACAGCGTGACTGGTAAAAGATTGTACATATTGAGGGAGGGTATTCAGTACTCGATTCTGATACCGAATATATAAAAAAAAATGATACTTTAATTTTGAACGAATTATCCTATAAAAATGATTATTTACGTACACCTCCGCATAGATATTGAAATTGCATTAAAATAGTAACTAGCCGAGCGCGTGACCTTGACAACAGTGCTAAGTAGTGGCTCCCGCGCACACTCTGCCCCTCATCCCCGAAGGATGTCCCCGGGATGAGTGTCCGTCTGTGGTCAGCTGATCAGTCAAAGCGCGTGCGCCGTATAGGATGTTTTGCATTTCCGTGTTTGTTAACCTATGTGTCTTTCGATCGCCTGCGTTTTGATTTTAAACGTGACTATTTGTGTGTGAAGTGTGATAGAATGTGTTATTCGCACTAAGAGTGTTGGGAAATTGCATATGCTCGACCAAATGGCAGTGTACGAGGTGCGATTGATTTGTATCGAGAAATATTGAGAAGGTGACCATCTTTTTGAGAATCTTGACACACTAATATTGTTGAGATATTACCTTCTTATTATATTTTATTGGTTACATGTGCCCATTATCTATCTTCTCCTTCGATATGTACAGTCTTTTACCAGTCATATTGTATATAATATATATATATATATATATATATATATATTATACTAGCGGACCCGGCACACTTCGTTCCGCCTAACAGTTAATGAATGAGATGAGCAGATTTCGATCAAATCAAAATTATTAAGTTATTATGTTTATTATGATAATAAATATGTATCATATATAAAATCAAAATATCAAGTATTTTAATAACGTGCCAGCAAGACGATGAAGTACCGTGTGTTACAACATTTTTCTTCATGCGCGTTGAAAATGACCTAATTGTTGATCTCTGAGATTTGCTCGACGATTTCGCATTGTCAACCGAGCCGTTTCACGGGTTGCCTCGAAAATGTGCAATATCTTGTTCTTCTGCTATGGTTAAATTCTTGATGTTTCGAATTCTAATTGCATTACGGCTTTGTCGGGAAAGATTGATCTTATTGGTCGTGGCATTATTGATGACAATATAGACACAATATGATTTATTCTAACAATATTCGTAAAAATTTGTAACAGTCGCACAAAACGAATTCTGATCGATCAAATTTAATTTCAACTTTTCACGGTATTTTCCAAACAAACTCTTAGACCACGTAATGACGTGAGCTTTCAGTTGCGTTTTGTTACATCATCAACAAATGAACGTTTAGAACTGATGTAATTTATAACGATTTTTTTTGTTTATTAATATCATATTTTACATACATACATATCATCACGTCATATCCCTTGCAGGGTAGGTAGAGAGAACAGAGGGCCAGAGAACTCTATCCTTGCATACTTCACTCACTTCCTCAACATTCATAATTCTCTTCATACACGTTTGCCGGTTTCGGAGACTCTTGACTCCACCTTCCTTCAGTACATGACCGATCTGGTCTAGGTAGGTTAGTCTCGGTCTCACCCGGTACCTTTTTTTTTCTTTTTTTTTATCGCTGTGGAAACGCATTTGCGCGCCATCCCCCGCCAGTGACAGACGACGGGGAATGTGGGACTCACCAGCCAGCTGGAACCCGACCGTAATACCCACTAAAACCACAGCGGCTGCCGTGCTTTTACGGAGAGCCGAAGAGAACGTCTACTGACATTCGATCCCCGGCACCCCCACGCTTGGCCTTCTGGCCACGTCCTATCGTCCCTCAAGACGGTGGGAGGAGGTGCGCATAACGACGCCTCCTCCTCCCCGGTCACCGGCGGCGAAGCGAGTCAGCTGACGCAAGCACCTCACGTTCCCGCTCCACGGCCTCCTTCCTTTTCATGATGGCCTCACAAAAGGAGGCCATCGACGACCAGCACCTGTCGCTGTCAAGCATCTTCGAGATGATGGTCGACAACGACAGGTCTCTCCCAACGACCGCCGATAAGACGTAGCGCTGGGGCCCCCAGGCAGGGTATACCTCCAGAGTGTGACGCGCATCATCTATTGGCGCACCACACTCGTGACATCCTGGGGCCCCTTCTCTTCCAATTCTGTGCAAGTACTTACCAAAGACCCCATGCCCGGTAAACACCTGCACCATCCTAAAGCTTAGGCTGCCGTGCCTTCTATTAATCCAGCGGTGCAGATGTGGCGCAACCGCCTCCGCAGTCCCCCGCCCTACTACGGGAGACTCCAGATCTTCTCTCCACCGCTGAGTGACTCCCCTTCGGGCCACTTCCAGTACTCTGCCCAGTCTCCTTACGGAGACTTGCTCGTCGTCGTCGTCGCGACGCGGAGCCGGTAGACCTCAACCAGGGCCTCGGCCACAAATGGCCAAGGTCTCCCCCGGTACCTACATCCTTCCACTTTCGCATTGTATATCTTCTTAACCAGACGTTCGTTCGGCATTCTTTCCACATGTCCGAACCATCGGAGCATTCCCTTAAAAACATAAAAATCATAAAAATTGACCCAGCTGTTCCCGAGTTATAAGTGTTGTAACTAACACAACTTTCTTTTATATATATAGACCAGCTTTTGGCTGCGACTTCGTCCACGCAGAAGTCATCTCTGACAGAGTTAAATAGAAAAAGCAATGCAAGGTGTTGAAGGTTTATCACTAGGACGATAATCAACAGCGTCAGAAACTGGGATGCGTTGAGGTGTTGATTCTGCGAGTTAGTTGTCTAACGGAATTAGGCAATAGGGTGGGTCCGAGAGAAAATACTCTACGTTGACACGCTCTACAGTCGGTGCTTTGGGTGGCGCAAGTGTGAGTACCTGTATTTAGGTTCACTGCATGAGGGCTTTGACTCGATATGATACCCGGTTGCGGTGGCCCGCCCGCACAACGTAGATGTACGTGTATGGCGCGCGTGTGTCTATATATCATAGCCGGTCACTAAAGAAAAAGGTGGTTCAAAGTTCTATTAATTCTACAAATTATATTGCCATTAATATACTATTTACGGTATGACCATGGGGTAAAAATATAATTATCGCCACCCTTTATTTGACTGTTTTGTTTCACCAGCAGAGTTGCGACCTCGTTAGATTTTTTTTTTTTTCATTATGATGTAAGTGAATAGTTACCTCATAACAATTACAATCTAGCCTTGACGCTAAAAAGTAATTTAAATATAACTTAATTTGCTAAAACTTACAATGTAAAGAATGTGTCCATTGGCACTTTTCTTATGGTCTCTATTTAAAATGGAAAGACACTTTGTTCTTGTGTTCTTCAAGGGTAGCACTCACTGCACTCCGTAAAACTAATGTCACAACACTAACTCAAAAGGCTTAGTCCTTTTCAGTCTCCTTACTATGTCCGTGGTGTCAAGGAGCTGAATAGCCTCGACATTCACATGTTGAAGAAGTCTTTGTTCATGAGCTTCGGCGTAATTTTTTATACCCTTAGCAACAAGGTCCACTCCTAAGTCCCGGTGGATGTCCTCGTTTCTAATGTACCAGGGAGCGTTTACGATGCTCCGAAGTACTTTGTTTTGGAATCTTTGTATTATGTCAGCGTCAGTGCGCTTTGTACAGCTCCAAAGCTGAATATCGTATGCCCACACAGGCATAAGTACTTGTTTGTACAGAAGTACTTCGTTGTACACTGACAATGATGAATGTCTGCTCAGTAGCCAGTGCATATTCTTGTAGCGAAGATCTAACTCCTGGCGTTTCTTTTTAACATGAGCCTTCCAGCGAAGCTTTGTGTCAAGCGTCATACCCAAGTATTTTGCCGTGTTTTCGTAAGGTATTATGCGACCGTTAATATATAGCGGTACATAATTAGGTTTTCGATTTGTGAAGTCTATATGAGTCGATTTGGACTTATTTAGCTTAATTCGCCATTTTTTTGTCCATTTGGTGATGTCATTGACCGCAATTTGTACTTTCTCTACCACTTCTTTGTGAGTGAAACTTGTAGCCATGATGGCTGTGTCATCTGCGAAGGTTGCAATTATATTGTTTTTTATTTCTGGGATATCACAGGTGTACAATAGATACAAGACAGGTCCAAGGACACTTCCCTGTGGTACTCCAGCTTTTATTTGCTTGAGTTTCGAATAAGCATCTTCATGTCTGACTCTAAATGTTCTTTCTGTTAGATAGGATTCTAAAATGTCTGCAAATTGTATAGGGAGCATTTTCCTTAACTTATATATAAGACCTTGGTGCCAAACCTTATCAAATGCTTGTGCTACGTCTAGGAATACTGTAGAACACACTTTCTTTTCTTCTAGTGTTTTTTCTATAACATTAGTAATTCTATGTATTTGATCTATCGTGGAATGTTTTTCTCAGAAGCCGAATGGATAATTTGGAATTAGTTTTCTATCTTCTATTATATGTTTCAAGCGTCTTATAAGTAGCTTTTCAAATAATTTTGAAATGATTGGTAGTAGTGATATTGGTCTGTATGATGTTATCTCTTGAGGAGGTTTGCCGGGTTTGAGGATCATTATTACTTCAGCAACTTTGCAGATATTAGGCACGTATTTCAATCGAAATGTGGCATTGATAAGGGTTGTAAGTTTTATTGTGGCTTTGCGTGGAGAGATTTTGGAGTAGTTCACCCGTGATAAGATCGTATCCAGGCGATTTCTTTTTGGCCAAGCTTTTGATCATATTTTTGACTTCTTTTGGAGTAACTGGTTGTATTTCCAAGTCGTCATGGGAAGTGACATCAATTGCTATGTTTTCAGAGCTTTACTCACCGCTATTTTGAAAAATTTGTTCCAGATGTTCTGCAAATATGGCCGCTTTCTGTTCATTACTCCTGGCCTATTTGCCATCTATTTTTTTAATGGGTGAAGAATGAACAATAGGCTTTTTTAAACTTTTAGTAGCTTTCCATAGTGAGTATTCTGTTTTTCCACTGCTTGTTAATCGGCTAAGGTAGTCTTTTGTGGCATCATCATGAAAATTCTGTATAGCTTTATTTAATCTTTTTGTAAGTCTGTTTAGTACTGTTTTGTCAGGCGGATATCTAGATTGTTGCCACTTTTTTCTCTGAGCTCTCTTTAAGGCTATAAGATTTCTTATTTCTAATGGGTATCTGTGACTTACGATTTTCCATTTTAAGACAGGTGTATTTCCCCAAGTGCAGCTTTGAATATCTGTCACAAATTTTGACACTTCTTTAGCTAACTGTTGTTTATTTTTGAGAGGTACTTTGAGTTCAATAATGTTGTCTAAATCGAATTTGAAGCTATCCCAATCAGTATTTTTATTTACTAAAAATGGATTGCTTTCTTTCTGAATTATGGTCTCACTTAACGTTAATATAATGGGGGAATGATCAGAATTCATATCAAATCCCTCCTGTATGTTGAGATATGTAGCTGATAGATTCTTGTATATGAAGAAGTCGATCTGATCTGGTATTTTTTTATCATCAGTAGGCCAGTAAGTGGGTTTGCCTGTTGAAATTGCATTGCATTTGGTTTCTCTAATAGCACTAAGCAATTCCTTTCCTTTAGTGTTAGTTAGTCTAGATCCCCAGTATGTGTTTTTTGCATTGAAATCACCTCCTAATATAAATGTGTTACCAAGAAGTTTTAATAGGTTTCTGTACTGCTCTATTTTCAGAGCATACTTTGGCGGACAGTATATAGCTGCTACTGTAATATGATGAAGTTTAGTTCTGACCTTAACGGCTACAGTTTGTATAAATTCTTCTTCATATTTATGTTCTAGGTAATGGTATATGTTCTCTCTTATAATAAGGGTGCTTCCCCCTCTCGCAGCATTGGCAGTGTGCACCGCATGATATATTTTATACCCATTAATGTGAATATACGATTCTCTTGTAAAGTGAGACTCCGATATGAGACACACATCAATTTCTTCAGTTGCAAGGACAGCCTGTAGCTCGTTTCGATGCTTTAGGAGTCCGTTTGCGTTCCACGCCATAATTTTTAGAGTGTTCTTCATTTTTTCATCATATAAGGCTGTATAGCACTACTTTCTAGGTTTTTCAACCTTTGATCAAATGAGGTTAAGATATTTAAAATTTTATGAATATTTTCATTTGTATCGAAGTCTCCTGATATGGTCCACAACGCTCCGATGTGGACCATGTACCGGTGGTTGAGGAAGTGGCTGAGGAGCTTTCGTTACTTGTGCATAAGACACATTATTTGATACGCTTTGGTGTATAAAACGTAACGGGTGCTTTTTCTTAGCACTAGGGGCCTGGATGGTAGGTGTAGTAACCTTTTTTTTTATGGCTTTATTTTTTAGCTGTTGCAGTTCTTTGGCTACCATACACCCTCTGTAATTAGCTGGGTGTGGCTCACCATAGTGAACACATTTAGGTTTTGCTGCTATCGGTTTTGTACAGTCTTTAGTCAAGTGTTTACCAATGCACTTCACACATCTGGGTTATCGTTAGATATGATTTATTATTTGAGTTATAGAGTGAACATTTTTGAAGCTAAACTTAACCTGTATCTTAAACTATTAGGCAAGAACCTATTGTCGTCTACTATGTGTATCGTGTGAGCTCTCACGCCGGAACTGGTCGCCACAACGGCACTGGTGCGGGGTTGATGGAGAGGGAGAGAGAAACACGTGTTTATTTATTTTTACCGAAGAATATTTGTACGTAATTTGAAAAGAATCGATAAAGAAAGTTTCTCCCCATACACACTTTGCCGCTTTGTTACACCCCCGTAGGGGCGGAGTTCATAAAATCCTTTCATATTGAATCTCTACGTCATAAATAAAAACGTGCTTCAAAATTTAATGTTTCTAGCTTTAATAGTTTCGGCTTGGCTACCGCCAAACGTTTGAACGACTCATTACCATGAGTCGTTCAACCCGCTTCACAGGCCTAATTTACACAACCAGAGGGTGAAAATTGGCAATATAATATTACCCTTTTTTTTTTGTGGTGGGCCATGGACGTCGCACCCCGCCAAATCGGTCCGGGGTGACGGAAGAGGCGGCGCGCAACCCCATTGACCCACCCTGCAAGCACCTCTTCTTCGCCGTGCGAGCGGGCCACCGGTACCCGATCTTTGTCTTCGGTGGCCCACTCGGCGGTATGCCCTCTCGGGCTCCTCTCCTGTCGACGCCCCGACAGATTTCGCCGTCGAGGCGTCGTCCTCACGCGGTGGCCTCGCGTCGGGTGACCGGGCAATTCCCCGGTCCGTTCACCCGAAGCCTCGGTTAGGGCGGCATCAGGCGCAGGTATTCGCGCCTGCGCCGCCCCGGCCGCGGGCGACGGCCCGGGTCACGGGAATCCTCCCGGGCCCGTTCCGCCGCCTTCTTCTGCGAGATGACAGCCTCGCAGAAGGCGGCGACCGCGTCCTAATTCCTGATGCTGTCGACCATCGCCCTCGCGACAGCCGGCAGCGTCAGGTCGGCACCGATAATAGCGACGAGGTCGCGGCGCTCCCCGTTCCAGCCCGAGCATTCCTCGAGCGTATGTTGCGCCGTGTCCTCGTCACTACTGCAATGATGGCAGCCCGGAGTCCATTCCCTGTACATGACCGTGTGCAGGTATTTCCCGAAACACCCGTGCCCCGTTAACACCTGCACCAGTCGGAAGGTGAGGACCCCGTGCCGCCGCTCCATCCATTCCATCAGTACGGGCCGGAGGGCCTCGACGGTAGTGACACCGTGTCTAGGCCTCTCCAGCCGCGTAGCCCAACGGGCAATGACTTCTCGGCGGGCGTCCTCGCGCCAGGTGGCTATCTCGTTAAACGATGGGGAGCCACCCTCTTCGCGCATTGAGGTAACCCGCCGGTAGAGGTCGGAGAGCATCTCCGCCTCTAGGTCCCACGGGGGTGTCCCGGCCAATAGGCACGCCGCCTCTGTCAACACCGTGCGGTACCCGCGAATGGCTCTGACTGCCATGGCTCGCTGTGGCCTCCACAGCACCGCCCTGAGCTGGGCGTTCAGAGCCCTCGCCCACACGGGTGCGGCGTACATAGCCATTGAGCGGATCACCCCCGCATACAGCCGTCGGCCCTCGAAACTGGGGCCGCCCACATTCGGCATGAGCCGAGAAAGGGCGGACGCCGCGCCGACCAGCCGGGGAGCAATTTGGCGAAAATGCTCCCAGAACCACCATCGCCCGTCGAGCACCAGACCCAAGTACCTCATATGGGCCTGGAGGATGTGGATGGAGCCTGCCATGTGGATGGAGTTGACGACTAACGAGGCGCCGATGGGCAGCCTCACACGGGGCCCATGGAATAGTAGGGCCTCTGTCTTGTTTAGGGCCACCCTGAGCCCCAGCGCCTCGATTTGCCTGACCATCTCCTCGGTGCCGGGAGTGGCCAGGCTCGCCGCCTCTTCGAATGTCCTGCCCCGGGCTGTAACGAGCGTGTCGTCAGCATAACAAATAACGCTCAGCCTGGGGGGGAGACTCCCTCTCAACGCCCAGTCGTACCCGATGTCCCACAGAGTCGGCCCCAGAACCGACCCCTGCGGAACACCGCACGACATGGGCATCCGCACAATGTCCCCTGCGGGGCTCGCGTAGAGAACACTGCGCCACTCCAAATAGTCTGCCACCAGCCGCCTGAGGTACAGGGGCACTCCATGGAACCGGAGCGCCTCCCTGATGCAGCTGAATGGCAGACTATTGAAGGCGTTGGCGATGTCCAATGACACCGCCAACAACACTCCTTTGCCGGCGACAGGCCGGATATTACCCTAGAATATTTGATTCGACTCGTAATTTGAAAAGAATCAATAAAGATTTTTTTCTCTTCATACAAACTTTGCCACTCTGCTCCACCCCCTTAGGGGTATAATTTCGTAAAATCCTTTCTTAGTGAATATCTACGTCATATAAAGAAACGACAGTCAATATTTCAAGTTGCCAGCTTCAATAATATCGGCTTGGCGCTAATGATTTAATGAGTCGTCTAACCCGCTTTGCAGGCCTAATTTACACCCCAGAGGGTGAAAATCAACAAATGCTGAAACACGTGTTTTTTTATTTTACTGAAGATAATTTGTACGTAATTTGAAAAAAATCGATAAAGATTTTTTTCTCTGAACATTTTTTAAATTGACATAACTTTTTTTTTTATAAACCAATTGACATAAAATAAAGCCTAAATGTTAAGTGAAGTTTACCACAATATATTAGTGAAAATTGCGTCTAAATCGGATAAGCTGTTTCTGAGATTAGCGTGCACAAACACACAGACAAACAGATAAACAGACAAAAATTTTAAAAATTATTGTTTTGGGTTCTATTAGTGTTGATAAAGGTCCCAGTAATATTTTTTTTCATTTATCTTCCATGTACAGACAGCGACCCGTTACATTTTTATTATATGTATAGATATAGACTAGCATTTGCACCCTCATAGTTTCAGGTGTTTACGATCAGCGGCTTAGGCTGTGCGTTGTTCCATCATTCAGGACAAAGCATTCTATATGTGTGTGAATGAATGACGTAGGTAAATGTGTGCGACAACAGCCCGGTCAAGTGCTCGCTAATTAATTAGCGCAATGAGCGCCCACTCCACCGTGTACCGCTACGTGGTGCTGCTGTACATACAGACCGATCATGTGTGTACAGTATATAAATAAATGGCAACAACTGTCCATACTACGTTGGCCTGCGTGCGGGAGGTGCCACCTACTGTATACCACTCCCTAACCTGGCAGACCTCCCGCCGGCAAACACTAATTTAACCAAAGTACCAAACAACTAGTACAGTCTTATTACACAAACCTCTGCCTGCGGCAGGAATCGCGGCCTTTGGAGCGATAGTAAAATAATTGGTGGATCGGAGGAGGTTCCCCCCCCGACATGAACGCTGCAAAGTGTTCGAAACGTCGGGTAAATATTATATAATTTATTCAGATCTCTACTTGTGCTTTCACAGCGGCGGCGGCGGCGGCGGTACTGGTGCTGGCTTTTGTCATACGTTACTGTCCCTGTTGCCGGTCATTTTCTAATAAAAAAGAAACTTTACGATGTTTGAGTGTAGCACGAAGTCACATTCATCATCACCAGTGATAAATGTATCATTAGGTCACACGTTAGCATTGACCACGATCACCACGATTGTCACGTGTCAATGTTGGCAAAGTAGTTTTTGTAAAATGATTTGTCGATAGATACTTTATTTTAAATACTAATTTTATGAAAAATTAGTTTATTTATTACATTAACAGTGTACATAATTGCTGTAACAGTTCAATTTCAGCATCCATATTCGTTACAACATTTACTTCATAAATAGGTATGTTTCCGTCGCGTGATACTTTGGTGACGTCACAGGCGCGAACGGCTCGCAATGGCGCGATGGCGGTACAACTGACACCGTGGCATATGACAACGTCAAACGGTGGTCTTGTATTACACATTCAATGTTTGAACGTGTTACATTAGATTACTTTTATGACATTTTATGTAATGTGATGCGGAAGAAGTGCTAACATATAGATAGAATAGTGCTTTACATCGTTTTCAATTTCTGTAATATTCCCAATAGATACCATTAACAGTGTGGCCATAGCATTGCCGATGGCGACGATTTGATTTACTGACGGACAATGAGGACTTTTGGCGGGAATCTAAAACGTCATGTTGTGCTCTTGTATTATATTCGATATCTTAGTGTTTTAACGTGTTATATTAGATAATTTTTATGGTATTTTATGTAATATGATGTGACAGAACAGCTGGGATGTAGTGAATATCATATAAAAGTGCTTTACAACGTTTTCGTTTTCCATCAAAATTCCTACAACATACCATTAACAGTGTCACCATAGCGCTGTTGATGGCGACCATTCGACTGACTGACAGACAATGACTAACCTGAAGAGATTAAGAACGTGAAGATAATTATAACTCGACACTGGCAAAAATGGCTCGTATAAGTAGCTGATTGCCAATACATAAAAAGAAGAAGAAGACGGACAATGACTACGGAAGAGATTTAAAAATTGAAGAAAATTATAACTCTCCACTGGCAACAATGGCTCGTATAAGTAGCTGATTGCAAAACTAAACAACAAGAAGCGCTAACAGCGGCGAGCGGCGCTGGCACTACGACAGGTTGAGTTCACATCTACATCGACACGTGACGTAGTTTACAAGCGGATGACGTCACCGATCACGTACACTGTACTCTGTACCACTAACAATAAACTATTACATTGCTTTCTCTTCTTCATGGCATACTGCAATTCTTCGTTATGACAAATAATTGCGTGTAGTGGTGTGTTTGTGTGTGTATCGAGGTAGTGACGTCAGCGCGTTGTGCGTGCGTGTGTGTGTGCGTGTAGTGACGCGGCGGTCGAGCGTCAGAACGGAAAAAGTAAATTGTACCGGAAGTGGAACTGTTAATACACGATGAAACATGTTATTCTTTAACATTATATTATCAATTAAATTGACATTCAGAATGTAGTAGTTTCTGAATGTGTCGTGCGGTACGATATATGAAGTGTGAACACATTTGTGTTGGTGGCGGCTGTCCGCTGTGACAGGCCGCGGTGTGTGTGCTGTGTGGGCCGCAAGTGGTCACATCCGCGTCGCACACGGCGTCACTGCACACGCGGTCGGGACACTCACCGAGCTTCACCTGGTCGCGCAGTAGCCGCAGTCGCGCGTCACGCAGTTCGTCGAGCGCGGCGCGGTGGCGCTGCAACGCGTCAGCGGCGCGGCGCCGTGCGGCATCGTGCTGCAGACGCGTGACGCGCGCGGCTGTGTCGCGGCGGCTGCCCACGGTGCACGCCCGCTCGTGCAGCTGCCGCAGCGCACCGCACAGCTTGAGGCCGGTGGCGTGCGCGCCCGTCACGGCGCTCTCCACCTGCTCCTGCAACACTGCCGCACCGACAGTTAGCACGCGCCGACACAATGCCCAGGCTCGCGTCGTCCTCGTGCGCCGTCACCAACACTCGCCCCGCACAGGGAGTGTTCTCGCAATAGGCATATGACACTGACGTCATGCCTAAAACCTAACTAATACTTGAACAATTTACTGATTGCAGTGTCCCACAGTCCCCTAGTGTCCCACAGTCCCCTAGTGTCCCACAGTCCCCTAGTGTCCCACAGTCCCCTAGTGTCCCACAGTCCCCTAGTGTCCCACAGTCCCCTAGTGTTCCACAGTCCCCTAGTTTCCCACAGTCGCCTAGTGTCCCACAGTCCCTTAGTGTCCCACAGTCCCCTAGTGCCCCACACTCCCCTAGTGTCCCACAATGCCCGCAATGTCCCACAGTGCCCGCAGTGTCCCACAGTTGTCTCGCTGTACAGTTACGTTGTTATTTGAAACTAGATGTAACGAAAATGCCTTGGAATACGATAAAGACAAATGTATTCGAGAAAATGTGACAGAATACATTACAGCAGTACTGTGTGTGAGCGGTGTCTGGGGGGCGCCCAGTGTGTGGGGACGACGGGTGGGGGTGTATGACACGTGGTGTAATGTATTTCGTTAGACAAAATCACACTTTTAGCATGCTACTATCTATTTGTCTGTGTCCGCAAGCGTCCAGAGAATGTGTGAGAGGAGGTTGACCATTTTGTGGCCCAATTTCCAACTGGCCATGTCAACTTTAAATTTAAACTATTTTCTTTCAAACTCGTACCTTCTCCATTACGTTAATGTTCCACAACCAGATCACTGCGTGAACAAAGAGCACAGTCTCTGGGAGCGCGATCTCTACACATGTGTGTGTGTTCAGGCGGCCAGAGCGGGTCTGGCGTACAATGTTAAGGCTAACACAGGCCCCGTGCAGGTTATATTGTATCGAGCTCCAGGCACACACACTGCTGCAGGTGCCGGGCGCGGTACTCACGTGTGTTCGTGTGGAAGGTCGGGTCGGCGCGCAGCCGCTGTATTAGCTGAGTGCTGCGGTCCACCTCCAGCGTCCAGCCGCGCATGCGCTCCACCTGCAACACGTGTCCGGTGACGAGGTAGTAGTAGTAGAGGAAGTCGACGTCAAATATTTAGCGACAGGCGCGGGACAATAAATGCCGACGTTCACTGTGTGACGGGGAGGTCACCTCACAGTCGGACTGTCGATCGCAGTTAGCCCTTTGTGTGCGTCATAGAGAGTGGTCACAGCGTGGGGTGCACGGTGTTGTTACCGCAGTGACCACACCGGGAGCAGACGAGGTCGCACTTGTAGTGCGTATGCATGTGTACAGAGAGCTGGCGGTGGTCGGGGCCATACCTCGCGCAACACCTCGTCGATCTCGGCGGAGCGCGCGTCGCCGGGGCCGGGGCCGGCGCTGTCGGTGCCGGGGGGCGCCCGCGTCAGCTCCGGGTGCGCGGCGCGCGTCACCTGTAACACACGCCGGTCACGTCACAACACGTGCACACACTGCATCGTGTCACTACAGCTCACACACACACACACACAATTTGTTACACAAGAGAGAGAGAGAGAGCGAAAGGGAGAAAGTAAAGAAATGGCATTTTGAACTACAATGATATGGCACGCGGTCCTATCGCGCGGTGTACTGCGCCCGCATAGCGGCCAGCCGGTCCAGTGGTCGGCGAGGTCCGAGCCGCCTCGCTGGCCACCCTCTGTAGGTTCACACGTCACGGCAGATATGCGACCAAATTACACTCCCGTGCAGGATGCTGTGAGCTGTCATCCGCGGTGATGCTGAAGTAACGATGATATGTGGCCAGAGATTGCACCGGTGACGTCACACCCACACACACATACAGGTGTGTTTGTTTACATCATGTGATAACAGATATCGGCGCGCGTCACTCACCCGCCGCAGCTCGTCGAGGCGGTCCCTCGTGCGCATGTCGCCGGTCGCCGGTCACCGCACACACGACCGCTGCGCTCGCGGCACGGCGGCGCACTGCCACCGCGGCCGGCGCGCACTCCGCACACCGACACCGGTAAAGGCGCGCGCACACGGACCGCACACCCGCACCCGCGCGTACCGCCAGCGTGCACCGCCAGCGCGCACCGCCAGCGTGCACCGCCAGCGTGCACCGCCAGCGCGCACCGCCAGCGTGCACCGCCAGCGCGCACCGCCAGCGTGCACCGCCAGCGCGCACCGCCAGCGCGCACCGCCAGCGCGCACCGCCAGCGCGCACCGCCAGCGTGCACCGCCAGCGCGCACCACCAGCGCGCACCGCCAGCGTGTACCGCCAGCACGCACCGCCAGCGCGTGCATTTTAACCTTACCTTATTTATAACGAACATTCTCATTATAATGATTTCCTCGATTGACGCATTATTCGAAATCCCCGAGCATTGTTCATAAAATTTAATACAAACTATCTCAATATATTTTGAAATGATACTTCTTTATCGGCGTTGGAAAAAAAATACCGTCACATTTTTCCGTTACGCACCATCTTTTTTTGAAGGGAAACTTTTTATTGCGCGCATGAGAGAGAGAGAGAGAGTGAGAGGGAGAGAGAGTACACGCTATTGGTTGATGAATGTAAAATAGATTTAAAAAAATAATTTGCTAAAGTTTCACTTCTGATATGTTTACTTAGTACACACGCATAATTTTTATTTTTTTTCATTATGATGTAACTGAATGGTTACCTCATAACAATTACAATCTAGCCTTGAGGCTAATAAGTAACTGGATTGCTCCCCGACTGGTCGGCGCGGCGTCCGCCCTATCGCGGCACATGCCGAACGTGGGCGGACCCAGCTTCGAGGACGACGGTTGTATGCGGGGGTGATCTGCTCAATGGCCATGTACGGCGCACCCGTGTGGGCGTGGGCTCTTAACGCCCAGCTCAGGGCTGTTCTGTGGAGGCCACAGAGAGTCATGGCGGTCAGAGCCATCCGCGGGTACCGCACGGTGTCGACCGAGGCGGCATGCCTATTGGCCGAGACACCCCCTTGGGACTTAAAGGCGGAGATGCTCTCCGACCGACAGTGCGCGACGAGGGTGGCTCCCCATCGTCAAACGAAATAACCACCTGGCGTGAGGACGCCCGCCAAGACGTCATCGCCCGTTGGGTTACGCGGCTAGAGAGGCCTAGACACGGTGTTGTTACCGTTGAGGTCCTCCGGCCCATACTGATGGAGTGGATGGAGCGGCGGCGCGGAGTCCTCTCCTTTCGGCTGGTGCAGGTATTGTTGGGGCATGGTTGCTTCGGCTTGTACCTCCACACGGTCGCGTATAGGGAGTGGACTCCGTCCTGCCACCATTGCAGTAGTGACGAGGACACGGCGCAACATGCGCTCGAGGTATGTCCGAGCTGGGACGGGCAGCGCCGTGACCTCGTCGCTGTTATCGGTGCCTATCTGACGCTGCCGGCTGTCGTGAAAGCGACAGCGTCAGGAACTGGGATGCGGTCGCCGCCTTCTGCGAGGCTGTCATCTCGTAGAAGGAGGTGGCGGAACGAGTCCGGGAGGATTTCCGTGACCCGGGCCGCCGTTAGCGGCCGAGGCGGCGTAGGCGCGAATATCTGCGCCTGATGCTGCCCTAACCGAGGCTTGGGGTGATCGAACCGGGAAATTGTCCGGTCACCCGACGTGAGGCCACTGCGTGAGGGCAACGCCCCGACGGCGAAAGCGACGCTGGGCGGGCCACCGAAGACAAAGATCGAATGCCAGTGGCCCGCTCGCACGGCGAAGATAGGTGCTTGCAGGGTGGGTCCATGAGGTTGTGCACCGCCTCTTCTTGTCACCCCGGACCGATTTGTCGGGGCGCGACCACATCCATGGCCCACCTTGCATAAAAAAAAATAAGGCCTGATAAGTAATTTAAATATAACTTAATTTGCTAAAACTTACAAAGTAAAGAATGTGTCCATTGGCACTTTATTTATGGTCTCTATTTAAAATGGAAGGACACTTTGATCTTGTGTTCTTCTTAGTCTTAGTCCTTTTCAGGCTTAGTCCTTTTCAGTCTTGTCTTGTCTTCTTAGGCTTAGTCCTTTTCAGTCTTCTTACTATGTCCGTGATCTCAAGGAGCTGAATAGTCTTGACGTTCACATGTTGAAGAAGTCTTTGTTCATGAGCTTCGGCGTATTTTATAACCTTAGCAACAAGGTCCACTCCTAAGTCCCGGTGGATGTCCTCGTCTCTAATGTACCAGGGAGCGTTTACGATGCTCCGAAGTACTTTTCTTTGAAGTTTTTGTATTATTTCAGCGTTAGTATGCTTTGTACAGCCCGAAAGGTGAATACCGTATGCCCATACAGGCATAAGAACTTGTTTGTACAGAAGTACTTTGTTGTACACTGACAACGATGAATGTCTGCCGAGTAGCCAGTGCATATTCTTGTAGCGAAGATCTAATTCCTGGCGTTTCTTTTTGACATGAGCATTCCAGCGAAGCTTTGCGTAAAGCGTCATGCCTCTATATTACGAATACTTTTATCAGAACCTCTATATATCAAATTTTCATTGACTGTGAAATATAAATAGAAGTACAGTTAACCACCGACGATACAGGAGCTCTACAACAACACCAACAGTAGGTACGTCTCGACACGTTTGTATACAAATGTGTTTTTATTTATTAACTAGCCGACCCGGGACACTTCATTCCGCCTAACAATTAATGAATAAGTAGATTTCAATTAATTCAAAATTATTATATAGTTTTTTTTATTATGTTAATTAATATGAATAATATATAAATTAAAAAAAAATAATGATTAAAAAATCAAAAAACCCGACTGCGTAAAAAGTCACCAAAACTACGTACATAATAAAAAAACTGAAAAGAAAAAAACAGGCACTTAGATGTCCGGTGGTCTAGAATTCCATAATATATTATTGAATAAATACTATTGCAGAAAATAGCAGTCGGGATCCATTGAAAAATTAGATTTGCTGTCGAATAAAGGATCCCGACTGTTCAGTTGTCATGTTCTATTATTAAAATATATTTCATTTTCTGCAATAGTATTTATTCAATAATATATTATGGAATTCTAGACCACCGGACAACTAAGTGCTTGTTTTTTTCTTTTCAGTTTTTTTATTATGTACGTAGTTTTGGTGACTTTTTACGCAGTCGGGTTTTTTGATTTTTTAATCATTATTTTTATTTTATACTTTTTAGTTATAAATACCTAAGTAGCTATAGTTATCTTATTTATTAATAAGTAGGTAAGTACCTAACTATATATAGTTTTTCGATTGAAGTTGAGTACTAAATCGTTAGAAATTGGAGATGGGCGACCGCGTCAGACATTAGATACTTTAGGTAGGACTACCTATGGTATATTGGACAATATACCTACTAGATACTTCAGTATATGTCCATCCACATCCAGTTATATGAATTTTTCGTCTTTTCATCGTAAGTTTCTACTGTCTAAAAAACCTATATGTGAGAAAGTTTGTTACGTAACTTTAAATCAATATAGATTCTAAACGGCCAGTCAAATCGAAAAATGTTGAGAGAAAACTAAAAATGATTTTCAAATACCTATTTAACGATACCCTACTCGATATAGTTTGTTGACTTTAATTTTTTTTTTTCACAATATGGCGTCCGGTAGTCGCCATATTGAATTTTCAATAACGTCATATCTTTAGTGACACTCGCCGGATTAAGAGGAATCGATTGACGTGCGAATCATAAAAATTGGCCCAGGCGTTTGGTATATATAGTGCTTCAAAGGAACATACAAACAAACATACATACCTACATACATACATACATACATACATAGACTGTTAAACACAATACCACTCCTTTGCAGTCGGGTAAAAAATCAAGTATTTTAATAAATGCCAGCACGACAAAGAAGTAGCTTGTGTTATACGACATTTTTGTTCATGCGCGTTGAAAATTATGTAATTGTTGATCTCTGAGATTTGCTCGACGATTTCGCATTGTCATTCCACCCGTTTCACGGGCTGCCTCACTTTGCTTTTGTGATTGAAAAGCACAAAGTCGGGCCATTTGAACGCGGCGGTCTGCCCGTGTAATATTTTGCGCTTCTGCCGTGGTTACATTTGTGATGTTTCGAATACCAATTGCATTACGACTTTGTCGGGAAGGATGTGATCTTATTAGTCGTGGCATTGTTGATGACGATATAGACATAATATAATTTATTATAACAACATTCGTAAAAAATCATAACAATCGCACAAAACGATCATTTACGATATTTTCCAAACAAACCATTACGTGAGCTGTCAGTTGCGTTTTGTTACATCGTCAACAAATGAACGTTTAGAACTGATTTCTCTTAATGATTTTTTTTTATTAACAACATATTTTAATATCCTATATCCTATTCGCGACGACAACAAACTCAAAAACATAAAAATTATAAAAATTGGTCCAGCCATTCTCGAGTTGTAACTGTTGTAATTAACACAACTTTTATATATATTTATATATATACTTTTATATATATATATATATATATATATATATATATATAGATTAAAATCGTTTTACTATAATAAATAAATTAAAAAAACATACACATACGAGCACGGAGAGGGTAAAGGAGAACAAGTAAATAGGTACGCAATCAATTTTAAAGTAAATTTTTCTTAGCTTGTTAAAGCAAATTACAGACCAGCATCAGACATCTTTATGTAACTTCACTAGCACTAGAACGAATTACGTTCAATGGAACTAATTATTTGATATAATAAATATTTCCTCCTAATCCTCTTGAGTTTCGTTATGTCGGGGTTGTCGCGTGTATGTACTCTCGCGACGTGAGTACACAACTCGCGCAACTATGTATGTATTGACAATTAACTATAGTCATGTATGATGTCGACGTCATCGGCTTTACATCTATGTATTACATATGGAATAGAATTGGCCGGCGTCGTGGTGGGGAGGTTATACGGTGGGTTACTGGCCATGCGCTGGCCTTTCGTTGTCCCGGGCGGAGCTGATGGTGTGCGTCCAGATCATAGACTGCCAAAAAAAGTATAAGATTGTAGGTTTATGCGAGTTATGCGGCGGGCGGCGGGCCAGCACACGGCGCGGCGTGCGCGGTACGGCCGCCAGTCGCGCGTGTGCGACCGCCCTTAGCGCGGCTGTGTCTGTGTGTGTGTGTGTGCGCGCTCATTATCACAGTTCAGCGCGAGGTAGATAACCTCCGGCGCGAGGCCGCCGCGCCGCGACACGACCTGCGCCGGCGACAGCGCGAGCGCCGGCGACACCGCCTGCGACACACTACGGATTGGAGAAACTGAGACATGTGTTTAATGAAATAACTTGTACCGCGTGGTACACACATACATAGGTGTTGTCCTCACACCACACTAACGCCGGTGTGCACGGACACTGGCGGCAGGTAGGTGCTGCTGTGTGAGCACAGGCGGGGCGGGTGCACGCGACAACAGCCCCTGTCACACACACAATACGGCGCATTACAGTTAACACACAAAAGGTATTGCAATATATATTTACAACGACCTCTTGAGACTACTGAAGGTCGCTGGTGATGAACTTTTGGTACGAGATGTATGTGTGTGCGTGCGGGTGTGAGCGCGTCACAGCGGCGTGACTCACTGTGAGCGAGCCGCGTCCGGCGTCACACTCGGTGTCTGCTGACGGCGCAAATAGTTTTATTGTTAATGTAATTGTAAGTAAATATATAACAAATATGTTTCACCGACACACTTCTCGGTTGAGCTGTCGCAGCCCTCTCAGATAACAGCAACCGCAGTGGACTGTTTAGTGGGTATTCCAGCCGCGGGGCTGGTGAGTCCCACACTAAAAAAAAACCACTATATTTTGTGAATATCACTCGTTTACACAACACACACATTACCGACCCCGTGGGGGTACCGTCCGAACGGCGGACGGCGCCGCACTCCTGTGAGATGTACGACACCTTATTGTGATGGTCGTCACGTGACACGTGTGATGTAACTAATTTATTTAATTTGACATGTTTAAAGGTTTGTGATGATCACGTGAGTCATCATCGCCTTGCTCTTATCACAATTACTTGGGGTCGACGCAATATGTCATCTTCCTCCATACAGTCCTATCAAACGTCATATTTCCTGTCACTCCCTGTCTGTCCATGTCGTGCCTCACGCAGTCCATCCATCTTTTATTTAATCTTCCCTTACACCTAAAGCCAATATTCATACTTAAAACATTCCCCACCACATTATTTTCATCCCGTCTCATCACATGGCCATACCATCCAAAGGTGGACACACCTTTCACTCCTTAACTTTTCCGTCACTGGCGCAACTTTCAAACTGCCTCTAATATGTTCATTTCTTATTTTATCCATTTTCGTCACACCCCTCATCCGTCACAACATTCGCATCTCCGCTACATGCAGTCGTCTCTCATCCGTCGCTCTTGTCGCCCAACATGCTCGTCCATGTAGTACACCGTCTAATCATTGTAAATCCAAAATGGCCAACGTCAAAAAATATATTTTTTTATAATATAAAGACATATATTATGTATATCATATAATATGACCTGTTTAGTAGAACACGGCGCTACACAAATAACTCTCATCCAATATGGCCGACAACAAAATGGCACGCGACATGTCTTTTCAACCGACTTCAAAAAGGGGGAGGTTCTATGTTTCATTGTATCTATTTATTTAACCGACTTCAATAAGGAGTTTCTATTTTTCATTTTATGTATGTTTACTTCTCAGTCAACTGTAAGCCGATTTTCAGAATTCTTTTTTATTCTAAAGTACTCCCTTGCCAGTCCCGTTGGTACCAAGTTATGATATGATGATGGAAATCCAAGGCAATCGAGGGCAGCCCTCAAATTTTATAGGCACATATCGTGTCGCGTCGCACATATTTTCCAAAGCTATTCAAATATTTGCATCTGGCAGTGATAATCTCATTTAGGTGAGCTGGTGATGGAAGGTACATCTCCTTAGCGGTTAGGAGTTGGAGGATAATTCTTTCAATATCATACGTACGCATAGACCTTTAGTTGTATTCTTTCAAGTTATTCACGTAAGTTGACAATGTATTAGCGGGGTGTAAACACACCAAAACCAGCCGCTAACAAACCTGACAATGTAAGGTACCTCTATCACGATTAAGAGTTAGGTAATACCTACTTCAAGCAGCCGACATAGTCATCTTTATTCTATAAGTAGACAAAATACGGGTCAAGCTGGAAAGGTGGATACTTTTCAATTTTTTTCCAAGAATAAGCTTCAACTTTTCTCAAAGTTGAAGCTTATTGTTGAGCTGTTATAAATACGTATCATCAACATTCAGTCTGTCGCTGTTCACAGCTGGACGTACCCTTCCCTCATACTCCCCCACAGTGCCAAAGCTTTCTCCCCCCAGCAAAGTATTGGTTCGTCGAGCATTGTCGCGTGCCTATTGCCACTTAATGTGCTAATTCTTCGTGATATGTCGATTGCACCCGTTCTTGTATGGATTGGCGTATTTAGGATCCTATCTCGCACAGAAATCACGAGCATGTCCCGCTAATGGATATGGAGCGCCATCATATAATACGCTGAGGGACTTTGACCTTTGTTACGAAGCCTACATTTAGGAACCACATTTTCATGTCGTACATCGTCACTGGTCCTAGACCTGTGTCTTCATACTCTGACGTAAATTGGATGAGAAGATCCTCTTAAATTTCCGTGCCCAACCGAGTTGGATAAAAGATATCAAAATTTTCTAATTTAGATACGTACCTATTTACAACCGCCTTGGTCCTTGCATTCCGCGCAACGCTTTCTCATAGTACGGTCTTTTGAGTAGTTCATTAGGCTTTAAATAGCAAAGATCTAACTCTCTAGCGTCTGTACACAACTGTACACAACTGTACACAGCTGTACACAGCTGTACACAACTGTACACAACTGTACACAACTGTACACAGCTGTACACAGCTGTACACAACTGTACACAACTGTACACAACTGTACACAACTGTACACAACTGTACACAACTGTACACAACTGTACACAACTGTACACAACTGTACACAACTGTACACAACTCAGTGCAACATAAATGAACCTTTGACAATTTTTATTTGCCTAAATCGATGACAGCTTTGTTTAAGACTTTAAATAGTACCCTGGAGTTTATATGTATGCCATAACCGCCCCACAGGACTAGCGGCAACATTCTCCGTTCAACATCCTCGTAACCTTTGGTTGCCTGATATAAGGCTGACACAAGCGCTATGGCAACTAACTCGCCATTATCATTCACTTTTGTGCCAATAGTGACGTCATAAAATTTTATAAAAACCGAATCCGTTAAATCGCCTGTTTCAATTTGGTTACGACGAAGGGGAGGCCATTTAAGTTTGTATATTATCCCCATTGCCCGTTTACCAAGGCCTTAATGATAGAGATATTGCATCTTGACATGATTCTGGAGCCTGTGCCCACAGCCCAGCTTTAACAATTGCATTAGACCGTCATAACACACACACATGCGCACATGGTGTATACGCGACATTCACACCATGGCACATCGGTGGTCCTTGGGGACGAGGTATACGAGGAGCATTTCGTTTGCACTTTTTCGTAAGACATTGTTTTGTTATTGTATAGATTGCCTACTTCTCTGCCGCCTCGTGCGAGCTGCATTTTCAGACGATTTACTGATAGTGCTATATTTAATAAATTAATTAATTTATATGAACTAGTTAAAATTATCACTTAACTACGATTATTTACACTAAAAATTCAAAAATAATTAAACTTAAAACTGGGACTAGACTGGACTGCGTCACACCGGCTTTCTCCTCAATCACACTCCCAAATAAAATCGATCGTAGTTCGTCTGTGGGATCAACAGTCCAGCTGGCTGGCAGCACTCTCGTGGGGCACTTGTGAAGGCAGCTGCAACCATCAACCGGCTTGAGGCGCGCTGCGGTCATGACATTTCCACTCTCTGTCGATGTGGGCATGGGCACCTATCTTAGTAATTATAGTTTAGTATTAAGTATAGTAAGTGCATACAGCTTGCAGTCCATCCTCGTGGAAGGTAGCCCATGTCTACTCTAATCCTTAAAGATGAGATCGATCGAACCCATCGAATTACAGGCCGTTTGCGATAACATCTTCGCTCTCTAAATCAATCGAGAACATTATAAGCCATCAGCTTCTGCAGTACGTCGAGGCTCGGTGACGTCGACTTCTGCAGTACGTCGAGGCTCGGTGACGTCGACTTCTGCAGTACGTCGAGGCTCGGTGACGTCGACTTCTGCAGTACGTCGAGGCTCGGTGACGTCGACTTCTGCAGTACGTCGAGGCTCGGTGACGTCGACTTCTGCAGTACGTCGAGGCTCGGTGACGTCGACTTCTGCAGTACGTCGAGGCTCGGTGACGTCGACTTCTGCAGTACGTCGAGGCTCGGTGACGTCGACTTCTGCAGTACGTCGAGGCTCGGTGACGTCGACTTCTGCAGTACGTCGAGGCTCGGTGACGTCGACTTCTGCAGTACGTCGAGGCTCGGTGACTTCGACTTCTGCAGTACGTCGAGGCTCGGTGACGTCGACTTCTGCAGTACGTCGAGGCTCGGTGACGTCGACTTCTGCAGTACGTCGAGGCTCGGTGACGTCGACTTCTGCAGTACGTCGAGGCTCGGTGACGTCGACTTCTGCAGTACGTCGAGGCTCGGTGACGTCGACTTCTGCAGTACGTCGAGGCTCGGTGACGTCGACTTCTGCAGTACGTCGAGGCTCGGTGACGTCGACTTCTGCAGTACGTCGAGGCTCGGTGACGTCGACTTCTGCAGTACGTCGAGGCTCGGTGACTTCGACTTCTGCAGTACGTCGAGGCTCGGTGACGTCGACTTCTGCAGTACGTCGAGGCTCGGTGACGTCGACTTCTGCAGTACGTCGAGGCTCGGTGACGTCGACTTCTGCAGTACGTCGAGGCTCGGTGACGTCGACTTCTGCAGTACGTCGAGGCTCGGTGACGTCGACTTCTGCAGTACGTCGAGGCTCGGTGACTTCGACTTCTGCAGTACGTCGAGGCTCGGTGACGTCGACTTCTGCAGTACGTCGAGGCTCGGTGACGTCGACTTCTGCAGTACGTCGAGGCTCGGTGACGTCGACTTCTGCAGTACGTCGAGGCTCGGTGACGTCGACTTCTGCAGTACGTCGAGGCCCGGTGACGTCGACGACCAGTTCTCATACAATCTACACTCAGTAAAAGATTTGAACAAAACATGTTCAGTGAAATGTTAAGTCATTTTAGAAGACAATATCTTTAACAAAAATCAATTTGGCTTTACTAATAATTGTTGTATTAGTGATGATGATGGTGTAGAATTATTAAAAAATATCTTTACAGCGAGGGAGATGTCGCACGGTGCTTTGGGTAAATTTTGCGATTTATGCAAAGCGTTTGATTGTCTACACCACGAACCTCTCGTCAAGAAATTATACCACTATGGGAACATGTCTATACAGCAGACTTCAGAGGGTCAATGTTAATGGTGTTCCAACATATGGTTCCCTTATAGGATCCAATCTGGGACCATCTTTGATCCTTGTACTTGTATATTAATGATTTGCTTTATATAGGGGACAATAAAAACATTGTTTGTATTGTAAGATTAGAAGACAAATAATGAATTGTGACGATGTTAATGAATTATGAATTCAGTGCAAACAACTTAGTTTTTAATGAGAAGGAAAAATATATCTTATATAGGTATATTCAATTTACGACCTAATGTGAAACTTGTGGAGTTCAAGGCTTTTTGACGTGAATACGTCTTTAAAATTGCTTCAATATTGGGTAATTAAACAAACGAATGATAACCATATCGGGGGACGTCGTTTGATTCATATTTCTCATTACTATCAAACATTTAATTACACCACCGAATAGCTGATGAATCAAATAATTTATTACGCTAATATATAAGGACTGTGATATATCGCGCGGGCGGAGGGGGGAGCGCTGCCACTTTGAGGTAGTGTCACTGCGTGTCGAGACATCTACTTAGGTGGGTGCTGTAACTGTTGACTCTGAGAAGTTACGACATTCGTTCTAGTTTCAACTATTAGCCTTTGACAAAATCTATCAATTATAGATAAAACATTAATATATTATTGTGACTGTGACTATAATTAGGTGTTAAAATATAAAAATAAATAATTAAAACAATCAAAAACCCGCCTGCGTAAAAAGCGAACTAAACTACGTACATAATAAAAATCGGCCAAGTGCGAGTTGTACTCGCGGACGAAGGGTTCCGTAAAACTAAAAAAATATTTATGCAGTAGTTTTTGAAGTTTACTTCTTAAGAATCGATTTTCATATAAGGCGCTTGGTATGAATGTATTGTATTTATATAATTATTATTTTTATGTATCTCCTTTTTTCACGGGATCTTCCATAGGGAAGATGCCCGGTCCTTTGGAAGGCTTACATGGGGATATGGATCCAACACGCAGAGGCCTTTGGAGAAATTTAATCTAAATATTGGGATGGGACATCTACCGATGACATTCCACGTCTGCACATAACATACGTGGACTGCCAGCGGTAAGTGTAAAACTATTGTGTGATTATGGTAGCTAATATCTGATTATGGGAGTGGGTGCTTAGTGGACTGGTTCATCTTAAATCTATGAATTTTTAACTATCGTCTGCCTTCAAACCCATATTGAGAGATGAACGGTGGCAGACGGTGACTCGCCAACTCACTGAATGGGCCCCTAAACAGTCGCCACAGGCACACGAGCCATACGGGCAACAGGGGGCAACATTGGTGCAAGTGGCTAGGGGTGTCGAGCGGTGCGGCGCCGGTTTCACCATTGAGTCTGTGATAAACAGAGCCATGGTTTCCCCGTAGTTATGCCCTTGAAAATGACACTTCCACCCCCGAGCATATAGCTCTGGCGACCCCTCTCTGACCAGCTGTTTAAGGCAAGCCAGAGCTGAGAGTCCTTCGGGCACTCTTCGGTTTCCACTCTAGCCAGCCAATGAAGGCCAGCTGGAGACGAGGCCCTGATCGACTCTCTGGAGTATTCGGGACCGCAGTGTCGCCACTCACATTCAGCTCGCCACAAGCTGCCCTGCGGTTTATTGGCTTTCCTGTAAATCTTGTGATACATTTTTTTTTATATCAAAAGAACTTAGGAAGCCGTATAATGTTCCTCCGAGTTTTGCGTTAGCCTCATGGTGAGGTAACGACTGGCCCGGAGGCTTAATTATTATTATTATTTTATTATTTATATATTTATATTATTATTGTATTTATATAACTTAAAGGTATTATAGACCTGAGTATTTGATACGAATTTCAATTTAATACCTCTACACGTTCAGGTGAAAAGGGTTAGTGAGTTTAAAATTATTAAAAATATATTTTATATATGATGTAATCAAAAATTTACAGTTTTCACAATTTTTCCTTTATCTGTGCTATAAGATGTTATTTCGTACCAAATTTTAAGATATTTATGAAGTCACTTATGAAGTTCACAATGTTGTTACAGTACATGGGGTAAAATGTTACAAACAAAGACCAATGTTATTAAACACTTTTTATTAGGAACAATCATCACACATAGTTGGTTTTCTTTATTAATTATAATATCACAATGTCTAGAATGCAGTCCTATGCCTTATTAAATTAAAACTTAGAATAAAACAAATCTTTAACATTATTTACCGCTACACAAAAGGTCACAAGAATCCCTCTCTCGGCTGTTGTAATTGAACCAACTTGCTTAGAAGCTTTTTCAGCTAAATTTTTTCTGGGTTTCACCATCGCTGTGACACCTGTCTCGTCTACATTCCATATACGTGATGCAGAAAATGTATCTCTCTCTAATCGTCAGCCAACTGAGAAAAGAAATTGTCAACATTCGTTTTATTGAATGATGTGGCGCTGCTCAAGCTTGTAGCTTCTGGCGACCATATAGATAAATACGGGTTGCATTTTAAAAACGCTGTCAGCCATTCTACACTTCTGCATCTTTCCTTTTCTTCATATATCTTTTAACGACATATGACACAAGCCGAAACCTTTTGCGATGCCACGATTTTTTTTATGTTTCATCCTCCTCCAATATAACCGCGGCTTGTTCGTAAACATCTTTAGATATTTTGCCACGCTCTGTTTTCTTTTATGTGTCATCATCCTACAAAAAAAAAACAATAAGTTATATGGTTTACATTATATCAGTTGGAACGAGAAATCAAGGGCAGGTTGTGACATGTAATAACCTAATCCGAGCAAATGTAACTTTTAGCCCCGACACCAAAATTTATACTTTGAGATTAAGTAATAAAAACACAAATTAATATAACAATATAAACGTAATTCCAACGCAAAAAGGAAGCATTAAGACGCAAAAATTACACTACAAACTTCTCAGATTATTTTAAATACAGGTTATAGACCATAATTACTAAAAATCGAAAATGTTACAAACCTGTGTTTTTTTTTTGGCGACACACACGTACTCCTGTCACAATAACTCTGGCGCCACTAGCTCTCGCATTGAGTGAGCCAGTAGAGGCAACGTCATTTTTCTCTTTTTAGCATTACTTTAGCGTTCCCTGTTTTGCCACCAGTGCCACTGTAACTACTTCCCCGTGTCACAACCAGCCCCGGTCTCCCCTACCTTAAAATTTAATACATGTTTAACTTTTGGTATTAAATACTTTTATCTATTTATTTAATCTTTTATTTACAGCTATTTATAGCACAATAATCGGACCAAATCATGCAAATAGGTGCTGAGAAATCAATAGGGTTTTATATTTATGTGTACATAACCGGTTATAGCTCTTCACTATCTTGAATGTCCCTAATTACTTGACCACGACTGTATATTTTCTCAAACATGCTTGGAAATTAGAGCATTATTTTGACAACCTTCTTCGAGATAAATCGACATTGCTGTACTGACCAAATACATGCGAGCAGCAGCCGGCAAAAAATGTATGAAAATCCATATCTGTCGTGTTTTAGCGCCCAAATAAATATAATATGTAAATTCATATCTATTCATCATCATCATCATCATCATCAACCTGCTCTTATCCCAATTTATTTGGGGTCGACGCAATATGTCTTCTCCTTCCATACAACTCTATCAGACGTCATCTCTGTGGTCACTCCTTGTCTATCCATGTCATGTTTCACGCAGTTCATCCAACTTTTCTTCGGTCTTCCCTTACCCCTTAAGCCTTCAACATTCATGCTTAAAGCTTTCCTCACAACATTACTTTCATCCCTTCTCATCACATGTCCATACCATGTCAATCTTTCACTCCTAAATTAATATCTATTGTGTATTTTAAAAATGGAACGATTTTTTACTTCAAATTATAGTACCTAACCACATAGGCAACTATCAGAGTTTTATTTGAATTTCGAACTGGCCTGAAAAAGAAAGCTGTTTAATTATGAAAAAAAAAAGAAACAAATGAACCCTTTAGCACATGAAAAATGTTGTTCGTTGTTCGTCATGTATACAGTTCTACTTAGTTTTAATTTCCGCGCATTATTTGAGAAAAGCACTATACAAGCTTTGGCCACAACTAGGAATTAATGGACTTACATGTATGTGCGGCCCACATTTACACGTTCGCCCATCAATGCTGGCCGCTGCAGTAATGTACTATATCACGCGGTTACATCGATAACGAACTCGTTATTCGTATATTAATCGACGTCGCTATCAATGAATAGATATTATTTACTTATTGCTTGTGAAAGAGCGAGCAGCACACCTAGTGGTCCTGCCGCTCGTGGATCTTAGCAATACCAGGTGTGCAGCCAGTAAAGGATTCTTAAAGAAGGGCACGTCGTAACTCCGTGCTCAGGAAACACAGCAGCAGGTAGTTCATCCCGGATCCTACACGTACGTGGGACGAATGGTCGCTGATGATGTACACGTTGAAGACCATTTACTGCTGCTGCGTTTGTACTGCTGAACCTGTACGACATCGTAGTATGACGACATCAGTACGACGATGATAAGAGACATTTACACTTGGTACTTGACATGGTGATACCACGTCAAACAATACCTCAGAGCACTCCTCGTGACAGAGCCGATTGAGTATACAAAGTGACTCACATTTTCTGCCCAGTAAACCAGGATCCACAACGGTCTCCATAAATGACACCGAGATTTGACCCTCGAGCAGTCCCGGAAGATGATTTTAATTGTATTGTCCATGACTCCAGTCTGTCTATTAGATTGGTATCACTGGCGATTGAAACAGTACATCTTTTCAATGTGTCAAGTAAGTGGAGCTGATATTAGGCGCGCCTGCCTAGAGGCGTGAGCAGTATTAGATGTGAACACGAACACAAGCTCAAGCTTTATATAGCACGAGTCGCTGTCTCGGAGCGAACAACTGCTTGGCTACCGTTCACCGTCGTGACCCAACTAAGCCTAAGCAACCTAAGCTAGACTTCGCTCGATAGTTCGACTCCGAGAATCCCTCTGCTCCTTTTCGGAGATTTGGTGAGTTCCTGTTTGGATCTGCGTGCCATGATAAACGGGTCCCTTGAAGTGAACGCAAACTTGTGCCTTTGTGGGATCGAACTGAAGTATGTTCTGTTACCCCAGACTACAAGTAGGTAAGTAACTGAAGCGGCTCTGCAATGTAAAGTGCGTTCAGTGATGATGACTGATGCGAGGGCCGCACCTGCGTGTATCGTCGCGAAGCTTCGTGCAATGAGACCATATACGCAGATGTGACCGATCATTATTGGCTATCGTCACGGTTATCGCTTGGCTGGCGATAAGTCAAAGGGTTTTAGCGCGCTAATGTATCGCGCTCTGTGGTCAGACTGGCGTTTTTCATTTCGGCGGAAATTTTCGATGTATTTAGACTCGTTCGAGGATCTCCAGTTAATCAATAAATATGGAGTGGAGCGATGAAATGGTGTTAGAATTTTTACACCGTTATGAAGCGGAACCCATGAAGGGATCCAAAAAAATCATTATGTCATTATTAGCATACCTAATATAGCTGTAATAGTAAATTAATTCGTCCAATCCATCCAATATAAATCCATAGATAAACGCATGAAAATGGTTTCTTCCATCTTTAATTATTGCACGATACTTCGTGTACTTAAAATACCGAAGTCGCTAATGTGACCACAGTTTTATTACGATAACTTTCTAGTGTACAAAACGTACGAAGCTTCGCCACACATTACTTCGGGACGATACACGCAGGTGCTTTTTTTTTTTGGTAAAGCAGTGGTTAAAAATGCATTTGTCGCATACCCGCCTCGGACGGGGTATGTGGGACTCACAGGCCCTGAAGGGGACACTGAATACCCACTAAAACATACCAACTGCGAGCTGTTAGCCGAAGGGGCTTTTACAGCTGAACCGGACTGCGGGCGAGCCCGAAGGCTCTCAACCCGATAGACGTGTGTTAAGCGACATCGCCCGAGGGCTCCCCCTGTGGGGAACGGGTCGGTGATTTTTGCTCGCCGTGTTTTCGTACCTCGACGTCGAAGACGAAATCGCGGATATTTGTGCGCGATGCCCTCGCGTGCGGCGTAGGCTTTAGTCTGGGCGAGCGTAACAACGTCGTCATCGTCGTTGAGGACGTGACGTGGACGTCGGATTTTGGAGATACGCGATGGGGTGTAGGAAGCCGCCCCAACCACTAGTTGGTTGGGGTGTGTCATGGCAGACTCAAAGTAGCTCTGGGAGCACCGCTTCATAAACTGCACGATGGTCGGCAGTTCGAGGTCGATGTGAAGATCGGCGTTACGAATGAACCACGGCGCTCCCGTAGCTCGGCGCATGAAACTATTCTGTAAGGTCTGTAACCTATGGATCCTGTGTGCCTTGGTGTGCGCGAACACTACGCTCGCATAGGTCATGATCGGCCGTATGCGAGCGGTGTATAGTCGGACACACGCAGGTGCGGCCCTAGCATTAGTGTTGCCCAAATTCAGTCTTGGTCTTGCAGTCTTGGTCTTGTTCTTGCGTTTTTTGCAAGACCAAGACCAAGAACAAGACCGCGTATTTTTAGCAAGACCAAGACCAAGACTGACCGTGCAAGACTTGAGCAAGAACAAGACTAAGCCTGCAAGACTCTTGCGTCTTGCAGCTAGGACTTAGCGCTATTTCACGGAGTAGTTAGGTGTAACAGTTCGGTGTATAGGTACGCTTAGGGATTCTATGAGACGCAAAAAACTGTATCAAAGAATATGAAAAACTGGACCTATGCGCATTACGACTAATACCATAAACATACCTACATAGCGAATAAAAAAATATCCATTAAAATCAAACTGAGTGCATGCATAGTTATGTTTTAACCATCGGCACTTTGATAATGCGGCATCAAAGGTTTTGTACTTACTTCTCAAAGAAATTTGCCGCTTTTCGGAAGTACATGGTTATGTTACACGCGCCGGCGGCTTCTTTTGAAATCATATACAACAATCGTTGCCGCCGCGCCGAAATCACAACATTTGACACTATTTGATTGCCGCCACAGGGCGTAGGTATACTCATGCAAAATAATTTCGAATTTTAAGAGTACCTACAGGTGTTCCAAAGAATAAATAAGTTTCAGAGTGCTTAGAATGAAAATGAATACATTATACTGATTACGCAAGTAGTATTATGATAGGAAAAAATGTTAAGGATAGGTAGTAGATGTCATAATAATTTATTCTAGTAAGTATATATTATAATATTGATTATATGGTTTTAAACTAATTACTTAGGTACTATTATTGTACATTTAGTCATTATATTTTTTAAGTTTTTACAAGAAAAAATAGCAAAAAAGTGTTCAAATATCACCCGTTTGATAAATATTGTAGCCACTTTTAAATATACTTGAAACGTGTAAAAAAATTCTACAAAACTAATAAAATAATATAAAAAGCGTAGGTACTTACCTACTAATAAAATAAAAAGCCTGCGATAAGAGTTTTGTATTGCTTACCAGCCCGAATATCTCTGAGAGAGATGATGAGAGTAAGTATTTACTAGCAGTGCGCGCGACTTCGTCCACGAGGAATAGTAACTTTGGAGGTATAGTGACGTTCAGGATTTATTTATTTATTTTAAAACTTCTGTCATCAAACATACAAACAAACTCTTCAGCTTTATAATATTAGTATAGATAAGTATAGATGTACGCCAAAACATTCACTTATATGTAAAGAATAGTGATTGGCACTAATTCTTTACATATATTTTATTCACGCGTCGCGTCTGTACAAGTAGGTAATAATCTGTGTTTGTACGCCGCACGCGGCATCGTTTGATTTGCGGCGGCATCCTTTTAATAGAGCCGGCACGTGGCGAGGCGGCGCGGTAGAAAGCAAGGAAACGTACTATAAATAAAGGAATTATTTTAATTCCAGTCATTTCCAATTGAGCTGTGCTTCGAGTCTAACTTAATAATTGTTTTTACTAATTCTTGTTGTTTTCTAAAAACGTATCACGTGTACAATTTAATATGAGTGACGAAGATTCAAATTATTCTAGTCCGAGTAACGAGAGTTTGAGTCACAGATCTAAAAGACCCAAAAGCAAATTTGAGGAGTTTTTTTTCGAAATAATTCATGCATCCCAAACTGCCTTGTGTAAATTGTGCCAACATAAAAAGATTGAAATAAAAATGAAAAACAGAAACACTTCAGGCTTAAGGAAACATCTAATATCTTTCCACAAAAAGGAATCACAAATATTTCTTCCTGTTAAACCAAAATTAAGTGGAGATATCACAAGCTTTTTAGTAACCGCTGGAAGAAGTGGACAGGTAAGAATATTTTTTTAACAATGGTCGAAGTTGTCGCTACGGGAATTTTAACTCCGCGTAGCTATTCATGCGATACTTCCAAAAACGCCATTAACTTACGTAAGTATTTTTGAGTTAGTGGTGTTTTCATCTAGGGGTGCGACATATTGGGGTACGACGCCAGAAACCTCCGCGTGGTGTACCCTGGGTGCGGGCGACAGTCCCCCAGATCCCTCTGTCGAATTGTCGCCCGTAGCGAATCTCTGGCGCGAGGGGGGGTTCCCCAGCGATGGGTTGAGCCCCAATTCGCTCCTGACCCTCTATTTGTAGAGGATACAGGAGGCGAAATTTCGGACGGGCCCGGTCACACATTCATTTGAGGGCTGGGCAGGCTTATGCCACCGCCGACATATCGTAAACCTGATATCTTGCTTCAAGACAAGTTGTCGTGAGGCGTAGTATCAGGAACGAGGGTCTTGGCTTAACCGCCCGGACCGCGAGGAAGACAACCTCTATAAAGAGTTCGAATTAACATTTGAATTCGGAAATTACCCAGAATCCTAAGTTCTGGCGTGCGGCGAGAGGATGCATGGCAGATGGGCTGTTCTGTTCCTAGCACGCTCCAGCCAGGGTACCAGCCGACCCCCTGGTTGGTAAATGTAGGCTTGCCCGGGTACAGGGATCTCTGCCCGGGTCGACCGTTTATTTCTCCCATAATCGTGGGAACAAAATGGAATTGCCTACAAAAAATAATAAAGACGGGGAAGCTTCGGATTCCCAACCTACGGCCTTGCCAAGGCAAAATAAAACTGGCACAAACAACGCCTCGTCCTCGGGACTTGAGGCGTCTGCCGAGGGCCCGGCACCGACCAAGGAGGCCCCCCCCCTCTTGAAGACGAAGAAGCGTCGACAGGCACGCTTCACATGGGGGAAAGCTGCGAAAGCGAACGCTCGCGAGAAGAAGCGGAATGCCGAAATCCGCGAGCGTTACGCGCGTGAGCTCGACAAGGACGGCGGCAGATCCACTGCAGAGCCGTCAACGGACGAGGGCGACAATTCTGTCGCAGAGCCGTCCAAAGACGAGGGCAGTGGATCTGCCGATGTGATGGACGAGGGCGGTAGTTCCGCAGAGCCGTCCAAGGAGGTAAGCGGGTCGGCTGAGGAAGACGCCGCCGCCAGGTCGTCGCCGCGCCCTGCGGTGGCGGCCCTGACCGCGGCCCTGACGGTAAGGGAGGAGGCCCTCCCCTCGAAGGTGCGGAAGCGCCCCCTAAATAGGGAGGGCAGCTCAGGCGCCGATTCCGAGGGGAGTGTGGTCATCATGCCTCCTCCTAAAGTGCCGGCCTCTCGCAGAGGGCGAGGGGCCGCGGCGTCGGGAAGGGCGACCCACTCCCCGGCCGGCGGAGTGCGCGGAGGCGCGGAAACTGGCAGGCAGGCTGACAACGAGGCGGCCGCCGCGAGGGTGCTGGGGGTGTTGTCCAGCATCCCTCCCACCGAAGTGGCGGCCGTTCGTGCCCGCGCGAGCGCCCCAGCCGCAAATATGGAGGCCCTGCAGGCCGAAAACGCCCGCCTTGGTGGCGAGGTGTCAGGCCTGCGGGCCCAGAACCGCCGGCTGGAGTCGGAGCTGGCCGCGGTGCGGAGGGCCAACCGCGTCCTCGCCAAGGACGTGACTGAGCTGAGGGCCCAAATGGCACGGCTCGTACCGCCTGCGCCAACTGCGCCGCCGGCTAGTGCTAGCCGCCGAGGAGCTGTCGCCGTCGTCACCGCTCCGAAGCCGCCCCGAGGCGACGGCCGTCCAGCGGTTGCCGCCGCGCCGAAGACGCCTCTGACCGCGAAGCGTGCGCCGCCGACCACCGCCAGCACGCCAAATGTCGCCGTCGTGGAGCAGGCCCCGGCAGAGGTCCAGCCGGTAACACCTATCCCACTGCCTGCGGTGGGGGGCGTGTCGGACGAGGCCTTGCGCGCCATTATAGACGCCATAGGGAATATGGTCAATGCGCGCTTGGCCGTTCTGGAGGCAAGGCTGCCTCCGGAACCACGAGTTCGGCCGCCTCTCGCCGCGGACAAGCGGCCGTATGCGGCACCAACTCCCGCCCCGCTACCCTGTCAGAGTGGCCGCGTGGGGGGGAGTTACGCCGCAGCCGCGGCTGGACCCAAGCCGAAGAGGCCCGCTCCAAAAAGGAAGACGGCACCGGCTCCTGCCGGAACGCAGTCGTCGCCCGCACCAACACCGCCGGCGACGACTAGAGCGGCCGCGACTACGCCCTCAGCGCCCGGCACGCCCGCTACGCCCGAACAGGGTTGGCAGGTGGCCGAGCGCGGCAGAAAGAGTCGCGGCCAGAGGAGGAGAGCGGCGGCCAAGCGCGCCGCTGAGGTCGTCGCCCCCCAGGCAGGAGCCGGAGGAGGTGGCACGAAGAAGAAGAGGCCGCGCAAGGGGCTCCGGCCGCCGAAGACAGCCGCAGTGGTGATCACTGTGCTGCCTGAGGCGGCAGAAAGGGGCCTCAGCTATGAGGCCGTTCTGAGGAAAGCCCGGCGGGAGCTCGACGTCTCCGACATAGGAGGCGTCGAAGCCAGGACCCGCAAGGCCCGGACAGGGGCTCGGATCTTAGAGTTCCCTGGGGCCGAGGGCACCAGGACGGCCGATAGCGTGGCGTCGAAGCTGCGAGGTCTGTTCGCCGAGGAGGGTAGCGTCAAAATCGCCAGACCCGTAAAGTGCGCCGAAATGCGCATCGCGGGTTTGGACGACTCCGTGACGGTGGAAGACATCCGGGAGGCCATTGCCTCGAAAACCGGGTGTCCCATGGACACCGTCCGGGTTGGCGCCATCCGGCCCGGTCCGGGCGGCGTAGGTGCTGCCTGGGTGCAGTGCCCAGTGGAGTCGGTCAGGCAACTGGCCGACTCAGGCAGGCTCCTCGTGGGCTGGAGCTCAGCGCGAGTCACCGTGCTGGAGCACCGGCCTGCGAGGTGTTTCAAGTGCATGGCGGTCGGGCACACCCGGCCAACATGCACTAATTGCTTTGACTGCGGCGGACTCTGTTTCCGCTGCGGTCAGACTGGGCATATGGCGGCATCTTGCGCCGCCCCGCCCCACTGCCCCGCGTGTGCGGCGGGCAATAAGCCCGCCAAGCACCGCATGGGCTCTGGGGCGTGCAGACCTCCGGCTTCGGCTCCAAAGGGGCGGAGCGGCCCTTCGACTCCGGCCGCTCCCGCTCCTAGCGCGGCCCGATCGCCCGCCGCAAGCCAGGAGGTGATGATGGACACGGCCCATTAATGGCTGCCCAGTCCACTCACCTCCTGCAGGCCAACACCAACCACTCCGCCGGTGCGCAGGATCTCCTCCTGCAATCCATGGCGGAGTGGTCGATCGGTGCAGCCGTAGTCGCGGAACCGTACGTCGTGCCTGATCGCCCCAATTGGGTGGTCAGCCGGAACGGAACCGCGGCAATCGTCACCTCCACGCAGCGGCACTTCCCGTCCTTATCCCTCTTGGATAGGGGCGAGGAATTTGTCGCGGCGGATTGGGGAGGGGTCACGCTTTACAGTGTATACCTCTCCCCTAATAGGAGGATGGACGATTTCGGGGCCTCCCTCACCACCTTGGAGGCTTCGATACGGCGACTGGCACCGGGCCTCGTCCTGGTCCTGGGGGACTTCAACGCCAAATCCACGGCGTGGGGGTCCCCGATGACGGACGATCGCGGGCGGGCGATCGTGGAGTGGGCGGCGTCACTGGGCCTCTGTGTCCTAAACAGAGGCTCAGTGAACACGTGTGTGCGACAGCAGGGTGGGTCGATAGTGGACTTGTCGTTCGCTAGCCCCGCTGTCGCACCACGAGTGAGGAACTGGCGTGTCCTGGAGGAGGCGGAGACCCTGTCGGATCACCGATACATCCGAATGGAGGTCTCCCCTCTCCGGGACCTCAGCAGGGGTCACAGGGCGGACCGGGCTCCCGCATTTCCGCGGTGGGCTGTGGGGCGTCTAGATAGGGACCTACTGGCGGAGGCGGCCATCGTGAACACGTGGCTGTCCTCACCACCCCCAGCGGTCGGAGTGGACGCTGAGGCTGTCCGCATCCGCAGTGCATTAACGCAGGTCTGCGATGCGGCCATGCCCAGGGTGCGGCGTCTACCTCCGAGGCAGGGGGTCTACTGGTGGTCCCCAAGACTGGCGGACCTTCGTGCGGCGTGCATTAGTGCCCGAAGGTCCTACACCCGCAGTCGGCGGCGTCGCCGCGATGTTGAGCGGGAGGGCCAGCTGTACGAGGCGTACCGCAGTGCGCGTACTGCCTTTCGGCTGGCCATCCGGTCCGCCAAGGACGCAAGTTGGCAGGAGATGCTGGACGGTCTCGACCGTGACCCCTGGGGTCGCCCGTATCGCGCGTCGCTGAATAAGCTTCGCGCGCAGGGCCCCCCCCTCACCGAGACCCTCCAGCCCGACCTCCTTCGTAGAGTGGTCGAGGAGCTGTTCCCGCGGCAGCCGGAGCACACGCCCCCGGTCATGGCTTCGCCAGATCACGACCGGGAGGCCGTCGAGAGTGTTCCGCCCGTGACGGAGTCGGAAGTGGGGGCAGCCGTGGCTAAGATTCGTTCCGCCACCACGGCCCCCGGCCCGGACGGAATCCCAGTCCGGGTGTTGACGTTGCTCCTCGAGCATCTCGAACCTCGCCTCAGGCGACTGTTCAACGCCTGTCTGACGTCTGGACAGTTTCCTGAGTGCTGGAAGGAAGGGAGGTTGGTTCTCCTGCCAAAGCCGGGACGGCCCCCGGATTCGCCGTCGGCCTACAGGCCCATTGTGCTTCTGGACGATGTGGGTAAGCTGCTGGAGCGTGTCCTCGCTGCCCGCATCGTCCAGCACCTGGAGGAGGTGGGGCCCGATCTGTCGGACGCTCAATTTGGGTTTCGGAGGGGGCGTTCGACCATCGGGGCCCTGCTACGCCTGAGGCAGACGGCCGCGGAGGCTGTCGCCAGCAAAGGAGTGTTGTTGGCGGTGTCGTTGGACATCGCCAACGCCTTCAATAGTCTGCCATTCAGCTGCATCAGGGAGGCGCTCCGGTTCCATGGAGTGCCCCTGTACCTCAGGCGGCTAGTGGCAGACTATTTGGAGGGGCGCAGTGTTCTCTACGCGAGCCCCGCAGGGGACATTGTGCGGACGCCCATGTCGTGCGGTGTTCCACAGGGGTCGGTTCTGGGGCCGACTCTGTGGGACATCGGGTACGACTGGGCGTTGAGAGGGAGTCTCCCCCCCGGGCTGAGCGTTATTTGCTATGCTGACGACACGCTCGTCACAGCCCGGGGCAGGACATTCGAAGAGGCGGCGAGCCTGGCCACTCTCGGCACCGAGGAGATGGTCAGGCGAATCGAGGCGCTGGGGCTCAGGGTGGCCCTAAATAAGACGGAGGCCCTACTATTCCATGGGCCCCGTGTGAGGCTGCCCATCGGCGCCTCGTTAGTCGTCAACTCCATCCACATCAGTATCCAGGCCCATATGAGGTACTTGGGTCTGGTGCTCGACGGGCGATGGTGGTTCCGGGAGCATTTTCGCCAAATTGCTCCCCGGCTGGTCGGCGCGGCGTCCGCCCTTTCTCGACTCATGCCGAATGTGGGCGGACCCAGTTTCGAGGGCCGACGGCTGTATGCGGGGGTGATCCGCTCAATGGCCATGTACGGCGCACCCGTGTGGGCGAGGGCTCTGAACGCCCAGCTCAGGGCGGTGCTGTGGAGGCCACAGCGAGCCATGGCGGTCAGAGCCATTCGCGGGTACCGCACGGTGTCGACAGAGGCGGCGTGCCTATTGGCCGGGACACCCCCGTGGGACCTAGAGGCGGAGATGCTCTCCGACCTCTACCGGCGGGTTACCTCAGTGCGCGACGAAGGTGGCTCCCCATCGTTGAGCGAGATAGCCACCTGGCGCGAGGACGCCCGCCGAGACGTCATCGCCCGTTGGGTTACGCGGCTGGAGAGGCCAAGACACGGTGTCGTCACCGTCGAGGCCCTCCGGCCCGTACTGATGGAATGGATGGAGCGGCGGCACGGAGTCCTCTCCTTTCGGCTGGTGCAGGTATTGTCAGGGCACGGGTGTTTCGGTCTGTACCTGCACACGGTCGCGTATAGGGAGTGGACTCCGGCCTGCCACCATTGCAGCAGTGACGAGGACACGGCGAGACACACACTGGAGGTGTGTCCGAGTTGGGACGGGCAGCGCCGTGACCTCGTCGCTGTAATCGGTGCCGACCTGACGCTGCCGGCTGTCGCGAGGGCGATGGTCGACAGCATCAGGAACTGGGACGCGGTCGCCGCCTTCTGCGAGGCTGTTATCTCGCAGAAGGAGACGGCGGAACGAGTCCGGGAGGATTCCCGTGACCCGGGCCGCCGTCAGCGGCCGGGGCGGCGCAGGCGCGAATACCTGCGCCTGATGCCGCCCTAACCGAGGCTTCGGGTGATCGGACCGGGGAATTGTCCGGTCACCCGACGTGAGGCCACCGCGTGAGGACGACGCCTCGACGGCGAAAGCTGTCGGGGCGTCAACAGGAGAGGAGCCCGAGAGGGCATACCGCCGAGCGGGCCACCGAAGACAAAAATCGGGTACCGGTGGCCCGCTTGCACGGCGAAGAAGAGGTGCTTGCAGGGTGGGTCAATGGGGTTGCGCGCCGCCTCTTCCGTCACCCCGGACCGACTTGGCGGGGTGCGACGTCCATGGCCCACGGCAAAAAAAAAAAAAAAAAAAAAAAAAAAAAAAAAAAAAAAAAAAAAAAAAAAAAAAAAAAAAAAAAAAAAAAGGGGTGCGACATATTAAGTATGTAATTATCGTCTTAAATATTTTTTATAAACACCCATATTTTCATTTGTTTTCATAATCGGCCAGTAACAACTAAGTACTTTATTTTGGTAATATAACAAATGTCAATTTAACGATTTTCTCGATTTAACAACAACAAACCTCCTCCTCCTAAACGCTCAAACCTAGTATGTTTTAAATAATAACACAAGATTTATTGTTTTATTTCAGTCGGAAAACAGCAGTGACAACATCACGACAGCTACAGTTGATTGGGTGGTGAAAAAATATCTTCCCTTCTCATTTTTCGATGACGAAGCTACACAAGTATATTTTCGACGTATTTGCCCTAATATGGTGTTTCTTAAAAGGTCTACACTTAGAAGGAAAGTCAAAGAGCGATTTGAAGAGCTCCAATTGAATCTCAAGGAACGACTTCAACAATTATCATCTAAAATGTCGTTTACTATTGATGGGTGGACGTCAATTGCTGGTAGGAGTTACTACGGGGTTACTATGCATTATATAGACAACGAATGGAAGTATCGATCTGTAGTTCTTGATTTTATACCATCACGCGGTCGACATACTGGGGAAGATATTGCAACGATTTGCCATGAATGTTTATTGGAATATGACATAATTCATAAAATACAAGGTATCACGGTCGACAACGCCACTGCAAATACCAAATTTATGTATGAACTGGGCAAACAGCTGCCGCCACACTTTGATTCAGACAATCAACATTTCCGGTGCTTTGCTCACATTTTAAACCTTGGTGTACAAGATTTATTAAAGACCTTAGCATTACACTATGAGTCTGACACTAACGCGCAAGATCAGCAGTATGAAGACTATGCAGACGAAACTGAGGATGAGGAAGATGAAGAATATGCACCAAATATTGCTGACTCGCGTACATCTGTAACAAATTTACGCAGTATTTCCAGTAAAATAAAAAGAAGTGAGATAGTGAAGAAGAAGTTTCAGTCTGCTTGTGAAGCAGCTGGCGTGCCATCAAATCTAAATGCCATTCTTGACTGTCCAACGAGATGGAATTCCACACATGATATGATTGGATTTGGTTTAAAAGTGAGAGCGGGCATTAACATATTGTGCAGTTCTGTCACCGAATTGAATGATTATCAAATCACAGCTAGTAAATGGCAGGTACTCGAAAAATTACATAAATTTCTAATAAACTTTAAACTTTTAAGTACAAAACTTGGTGGAGACAAATATGTTACATTACCGCTAGTCATTGTATCATTCAATCTCTTGCTAGATAAAATTGAATCCATGGTAAAACAGTTAGATGAGAAACCTAATCGATCTGAAGTGGATGAAAGGCTCATTCTAGCTTTCCAAGCAGCTCGAGACAAAATGCTTAAACATTATAAGAAGAGCAACTGGATTTATTGTACTTCTTTAATTTTAGACCCAAGGCATAAGGCTCAGACTTTTGACCTGACAATGTGGGGGAAGCAACTTAAAACAGAAAGTCTGCGCAAGTTCAATGAACTTTATGAAGAATATAAAAGTCTACACTCACTGAACAAATCTCTGGAATTACCAAAAAAAGAAAATAAAGCATGTGATGAAGATGAAGACGTAATAGACTTTGATAAACTCTATGAATGTCCCTCGACGTCATCTGGATCTTGTCTTCAAGGCTTAGTGATAGACGAGTTGGAGGAGTACCTGAGAAAACCAAGAACTGTCAGCTCGGAAGACATTTTAGATTGGTGGAGGACGCATGAGACAGAGTATCCGACTTTATCGAAGATGGCCCGTGATTTTCTCTCAATACCTGCAACTTCAGTACCTGCTGAGAGATTATTTTCTAAAGCATCATTAGTAATTAGAAAACATAGAAATAGGTTAAGTGATGAGTCAGCCAGATGGTTACTTTGTATTAATTCTTGGTCAAAAGAATTGATATAAAGTAACTTAACCTAATGATAAAGCTGTTGTGTACTGTTATGTTTGATTTGTGTTGTATTTTATTTTTTATTGAAATAAATGATAAATCGTAAAACTCTTTTATTAAATTTCATATAAGTTGAGGGTTCAATCTCTTTCCAGACAGATATTGTTCTTTAAAATACAGTCAAGTTATTGTAATTAATTTGTTTTTTACATGTTTTAGCAAATGTAAGCTTATAAATCATAAATGTTTATTAAGAAACAGTTACTTCCATGGAAAACGACATATAGGTCAGTCGATTTTTCGAATTTCTTATCAAATCCTCAGTTATTTATTAATCTGCTTGATCTTTACTATGGCTATGTTAATTCAAGCTCACAATGTTTCAATTCTAATACGTTTTTCTAAGATTTAAAGTAAACTTTAATAAATAGTAATAGACTAATAGGTAATTGCAAGACTTGCAAGACTCTTGCTGCAAGACCAAGACCAAGACCAAGACTGGGAGCGCAAGACCAAGACCAAGACCAGGTGTATTGGCGCAAGACCAAGACCAAGACTGGCTAAGTCTCGTCTTGTTCTTGCATTTGGGCAACACTACCTAGCATGAGAGAAATACACGATAATGAAAAAACATGTAGACCGTCGCAATCGATAGGTACATCGTGAAGTGTTCTGCGTTATCGGCGTACAGGGACCTTATCACACGTAGGTGTGCTGATAGTGCGAGCGGACAGCGCGCGGTGACGTCACACCCCTCCGTGATATCACTCACTGATAAACTCGCTAATCAGTACACAAACAGAGCAAAGCAATCTCCGCGGACACACACACACACACACCAAGGACACCCAACTGGTATAGAACGTACTAACATGAATTCCCTTTTTCTGAAGACAGGCTTTGTGTATGTGTGGGTGCGTACAGCTGTGGGGACCAAGTGTATGAACAGAGATAGGTGGTGAATGACGCGATGACGATGACACGGTCGCGATTACATCTCCTTACAGGGTCCATTACCGCGCAACAGCCTCACCTGAACTACCTCTGCCGTCTCGTCAACAATTACATTCCTAAGGAGGGCGGGAATGTATGGGGGGGAGGGTACACACTGTATCGATCTCAACTATTTGGTACAACAGCAGTATGACGATGATGAGAGACAAATTACACACGAATTTACAGCAAATTCTGTCTTGCATAATGTATTGTCCTGCGCACGACGGCCCGACAGGTCGCTCTCCGGTACAGCATCAGTGCACTCGATCAACCCTTTACACTAAACTACTTAATGTGCTGCAATCGTTTCTGTGCCTACATGTGTGCGTATAGCACTGTGGCGCGCATACAACTTGTACAGTTCACAACAGTTTTGTGCATTAACATGCCTCTATACTATATAGCACCAAAGAACTTGTGCAATTGTACTGTATACGTGTGTACATGTTACAGTCTGTAATTGTGTTCAGTACCATCTATGAGTAGCAATATGAAACATTACAAATGAATGGTAATACAACTCGCATGGTGGGCAACTAATTCTCATGGCTGCGGATAGATGTCTCTGTTAGTAATTTTTAAGAGTTATGTTGTACATCACAAATAATTGGTTTAATATATAATATTATGAACGCCTGTACCCATGGCTTTCCGGGTTGTGAGCCCTCAGCACTCAGCCATAGTGCAGGCAAAGGTCTTATAACTATCTGCGGCTAACAGTTAAATCCACACAAAAGAAAACCATACCCGCAATTATATCTTAAGTTTTAATAGTAAAGTATTATTATTGGTAAACCAAGGTATTTATTGTCCGAGGTTAGTCAATGTCGAGTTTTCATAAAAGAGTAATAATTTTGTAATTTTTATCGTTACAGTTTAGCACGCGCCAGGTATTAAAAATAAATATTCGATTTTTTTGAGTAAAATTGATATTTGATATAATTAACTAGCTTACACAGCGGTAGATTCGCTCGATCGCATTATACGCGCCTGTCAAGCGTTGTTGGTGTGGTGTTGGTGGTGGTGGGACTGAAGGCATATTCCCGTCTTCTCGAGGAAGCCCTTGAGTCCATAGCGTATACTGTCACCATCGTCACGCTCGGCAGCCGGTCGCAGTAAGTGTCATAAGATTCCCTAGATGGCGCTGCTCCCAATATTTAGTTATCCTAATCCCTCGGCTAGTTTTTACGACTCCGGTGATCTATTGTGGTCTTACCGGCCATGTTCCACAGTGGGGGAATGTTGTAATTTATCTTATCAATAGTTTTGTTCACGCTACTGAACTTATTTCTTTTCTCTTTCTTCAGTTCTGGTGAACTGTATTCTTAGTGTGTCACTACACGGTCAGCCAAACTATATACTGAAATAAAACTTATCAGTTTGGCGGCTGAACCGTCGTCGCACCAACTTGACATCTACCGAACAACCAAACCATCGCATTTATTTGTAGATATCTACGTAGGCAAATGTAAATAAAAACCCATAAGTAGAAATCGGCGGCACGCGCGGCGTACGGGGTACCTGCGGCTAGTGCAATACCTGGCTACTTGCCCTGGCCGTTGGTGATCAGAAATATACCAATCCACAGGTTGGCGCCGTCGGCGGCACGCGCGGCGCACGGGTACCTGCGGCTAGTACAATACCTGGCTACTTGCCCTGGCCGTTGGTGATCAGATCGAGGATAGGTCTCCTACATGCAGAAATACTGACCGCGTGAGGGTGACATACCGGCAGCAAACTACGTGCTATAATGATCAAACTTCCACGTGGTCGCTCCAACGACGGGGTAATGACCCTAACTTATATTTAGAATCTCTTAGACACCTTATGACGTCACATTAGTACATTGCACCCGCGTGGAGCTGACGGCCATAATAACTAATTACATATATACCACTTAACAGGAGTGGGGATATAATCACACCTATCTATCATGAGACAATTTAAAACAATATTAAATTAAATTACTGAAATTTTAGCATTTAATATGCTTAATTATTTATAAAACCGATTACGAAGTGAAAAATGAAATGAATGAATTAAGCATATTAAATGCTAAAATTTTAGTAATTTAAATAAAAAGGTTGTGTCATCGTTTAATACAATTCTAACTGCAAAGTTTGAAGTATTAAGCCTACACAATGTGTAAACATTGTCGGGTAGATAGTATACCGTCACCTTAAGACGTAAATATGATACGGAGTGAAATTTGCATGTCCTATAATTAGTCACGGTAGTGTAGTGGCAGCACGATTGGGCCGGAATCCCAATAGGCGCGGGTTCGAATCCCGCTTGTGACATCATTTTTCACTTCGTAATCGGTTTTATAAATATCAAATTATTTCCCCGTGTATTAAGAATACAAAATGTTGATAATCTTTTCTTTTCCAAAGAAATCGTAGAATGCTGTCTAAGGGAGCACTGCGAGACTCTTGTAGCGAGTTTTGGTCTTGCATTTGGAGAACACTAATGTGAATGGCCACCTTGGCTTTGCTTGCATGTTGATGGTTAGTGTCAGCTTTTCTACTTGGGGCCCACAGATAAGAATACTTCAGTGAAGCATTGATCTCATCGGTTCTAGTTCCTTGAGTTTTAACAGGAAGGATTTGCCGAAAATCTCCAAAGAAAAGCACTATTGGATTTTCATTACGATCAATATCCACGGCCACTTCGACTTTTTTTTTATTTACCATTGTCTGATCATCCCAAACGGATATACGAAAACACTAATAGTGGTAAAGCCACAGTTGATAGTGTTCAGTCTACAGCCTCGGGCCGGTCCGACTCCCAGTCGGACCTAGTACCCCACTCTCGAAGAAAATCAACGTCTGAGCAATGGCAATGTGTTATTGTCGCTTCATTTGGTAAGCGCGAGAGTGAGAAGCCCAAAGTGGGTGTGTTTTGGTAGACAGCCGCCTAGTTGTATTACAAATTGTATTACAAAGTATCACGAGCGGCAGTAACACTTACCATCGAGGGTGCTACTTACGCGCTCGAGGTCTGTGTGGCCTGGGCAGAGCAGCGCCGTGAACTCGTCGCAATCATCGATGGTGACTTGGCGCGTCAGGAACTGGAATGCGGTGGCCGCCTTGCGGAAGGAGGCGGCGGGGAGAGTCGGAGAGCAAATTATCTTTGGCAATACGCTCCGCGGCCGGGCCTGGGGCGGCGCAGACGCGATTGCCTGCGCCTGATGCTACCTTAGGCGAGGCCGCGGATGACTGAAACGGGCAATAGTCCGTCACCCGTAGAGAGGCTGACCACGTGAGGGCGACACCCGGCCGGGGTGTTAACGGGGGTTGGCACCCGAAAGCCCTAGTGGCGATGGGGAGGGAAAACTGTGGGTAATGGGGCCACGCGAATGAAACGGGCGTCGTGGGTCCAGACCATAGCCGGCCAAAAAAAAGTGAATGCTGCTTGCCCATTTACCACGGTACACAATAAAACAAAAAACGCTTTGAATGTGTCGCAGTCAGTCTACAGCTCTACAGAATGCATGTATGCGATATATATATATATATATATATATATGACGGCACTTGCGTTTATTGCACGTGCTAAAACATGTTACAACGTGTTAACATATTCACTGACCACGCCTCCTAGCGCGTCATGCATTCCCCGCCACGCAAACTTGTTATAAAAAGAGACGAGCGCGCGGTTTAGTCAGTCTAAGCCCGCGCGTGCCACGGTGCACATGTCGTGCGCTAGTCGTGTAATTTATTTGTTTGTTGGTCTGTTTAATCAGTTTAAGATCGAGCGTCTTCCGATACCGTAGCAGGGTTCATCTATTTCGCTTGGAAACGATGCGGTCCACGACTGCACGTTTCCGACGATCATTTCTCCTACGTACGTGCGAGATCTGTAGTGAACTATCTGTTGCCGTATTTCCCAAAGGAAGAACTGCTGCTCATTCTTTTTGGTGAACTCCTGGCCAAGGATTCCACATGCAAGTAAAAGAGTAGTGACAATTGTGATCTTGTCCCGTAGTCACACGGGGAAGTATTATCTATCAGTTACTATGTCATCCTTAGTACTACTGAACTGATAGCAGTTTACTGTGTCATCCAGTACCATGTAGTCGTTTGTGCAAAGGCGATTGCCTGGGACTGCTTTGTGTGTTCACTTAGTGTAAATTGTAATTGGTATATAGTTGTGAAAGTAATTGTGATTACTTGCAGTACGAGAATTTACGACTTTGTATCCACATTATTGTTCCTTATGTCTGACATTTTCCCTACATCAGAAGTATGGGATAAAGTATCCAAGCCTACTACCACCTTGCTCAGTTTGGTCATCTACATTTAAAATGTTTCGTTTTCATATAACAAAGAATCTACCCTACAAGATTAATTTTGTGTGCGCGTGAAGTGATACCAATATGCCGACGTCGCATAGATTACGTAGTCGTGTACGTCGAAACCTGAACCGGTATCGTAAGATTTTGTACATCGAGTGATAATTTTGAGCATAGATTTTAAATTTTTGCATGATATATGAATTTGAAGGTAGTCCAATATAAATTTGTAATGATGTATAAAGAAATATGTCTAACGTGATTTCTAAGTGTTGTGAGTTCTAGTTATCTTTACAGTAGCTCTATTGTAGTAGTAGAACTACTAGTTTACGAAATTTTTACGATTTATCAAAAAATGGTTTTGAAAAATGATTTTACAGAGCTGCTCGATGATGACAGGTACGTGTTGAAGACATTGTACTCCAATGTGACGTCCAAGCAAGTCCATGATCGCTTAAGATTTATGCGTGAGTGCTGTGTTCCTTTGGAATTGAATGTTGGACTAGATCTTTCTTCAGAATTAGATGAGTCTGGATACACCGTTAACGGCGGTGGTAAGTTAACGGAGGTGGTAAGCATCAAACTATGTGTAATACACATTAGCCTGTGTGACGTTGACTAGCCTGTATGGTATGGACTATACAATGTATAGCCGTCTGCCCTGTGAGGCATGGCACTGACAGATGTGTACGAGACAGTATCTTTAAAATGATGAGTTGTGTTTAAGTTAAGCGAAAGTGGTAATTATTGAGCGTTAGCTCTTTGTATAACCTCTTCAAAGTAGGAAGTGGTTTATTAATTGGTCAGGTTGACCGAGGCGAGCTTAATGGTAATCTGTCTGTTGCCTAAGGATAAGAGCATTGCACACGAGGAAGTGTGAAAATGCAGGACGGCCGTAACGGCATGAATAGAGTTTTTATTAAATAGTCATTTATTTTGTGTTGGTAATTTATATAATCGAGTCAAGCAAATTTAGTACTTCTAGTTTTTGAAAACGGGTAATCTCGAATGGGTTTATAAGTCTCGCGGTTGCAATCGACGAGTAGTCGGTCGTTGGTGTTAATCAGTTAGTTGTTGCAGTGAATTGTTGCCACTAGTTAATTGTGGCAGTTGTTGAGTGAGTTGTTGCCACGATACGATCGGACTATGTACGGGTGTAACCCCATTGACTCTTAGTCGTAAAATAAATCTTTGTGATTTATTGTTGATTGGTGTTAACGTGTGAACTGTGCTATTGAAAAACAAAAGAAAATAAAAAAGAAGTAGTAAGAAAAAGGGGCCTACCATCATTGTAGGGCTTGAGCCGGTCCAATGATATGGCTAAAGGGAATGACAATTCCGGTCTAGCTTGCTATAGAGAATTGATCTGGTCTAGCTTGCTATAGAGAATTGATCTGGTCTAGCTTGCTATAGAGATCAATATCTGGTCTAGTAAAATCTGTAACTGAAGGGTCTGCTGACTGGTCCAGTACGATCTGAAGGGTTAATGTGAACCGGACCAGACATGATAAGATGTTAGCTAATAGAAAATATTGTAATTAAAAAATATTGTTGTAAAAAATTTTGGTAATTGCTATACCTGGAACTTGCCAGGATGTTTGTTTATTTGTTCCCAGATGACTAATGAAGACGCGTACGAGGACGTACGCACGTCAGCATGGCCGTGACGGCACTTGCGTTTATTGCACGTGCTAAAACATGTTACAACGTGTTAACATATTCACTGACCACGCCTCCTAGCGC